>CM050163.1:159862774-159920274 GCA_027410445.1 Discoglossus pictus
TGCTAAGTATGGCAGTGTACAGTATACTGCTACATGCAGTGCTAGGTATGACAATGTGCAGTATACTGCTACATGCACTGCTAGGTATGGCAATGTGCAGTATACTGCTACATGCACTGCAAGGTATGGCAGTGTACAGTATACTGCTACATGCACTGCTAGGTATGACAGTGTACAGTATACTGCTACACGCAATGCTGGGTATGACAGTGTACAGTATACTGCTTCATGCAGTGCTTGGTATGACTGTGTACAGTATACTGCTTCATGCAGTGCTTGGTATGGCAATGTACAGTATACTGCTTCATGCAGTGCTTGGTATGGCAATGTACAGTATACTGCTACATGCACTGCTAGGTATGACAATGTGCAGTATACTGCTACATGCACTGCTAGGTATGACAATGTGCAGTATACTGCTACATGCACTGCTAGGTATGACAATGTACATTATACTGCTGCATGCAATGCTAGGTATGGCAATATGCAGTATACTGCTACATGCAATGCTAGGTATGGCAGTGTACATTATACTGCTACATACACTGCTAGGTATGACAATGTACATTATACTGCTACATGCAATGCTAGGTATGACAATGTACAGTATACTGCTACATGCACTGCTAGGTATGACAATGTACATTATACTGCTTCATGCAGTGCTTGGTATGACAGTATACAGTATAGTGCTACATGCACTGCAAGGTATGGCAGTGTACAGAATACTGTTACATGCACTGCTAGGTATGACAGTGTGCAGTATACTGCTACACACAATGCTAGGTATGACAGTGTACAGTATATGGCTACATGCACTGCTAGGTATAGCAATGTAAAGTACACTGCAACATGCAATGCTAGGTATGGCAGTGTACAGTATACTGCTACATGCAGTGCTAGGTATGGCAATGTACAGTATACTGCTACATGCACTGCTAGGTATGACAATGTACATTATACTGCTACATGCACTGCTAGGTATGGCAGTGTACAGTATACTGCTACATGCAATGCTAGGTATGACAATGTACAGTATACTGCTACTTGCACTGCTAGGTATGGCAATGTACAGTATACTGCTACATGCACTGCTAGGTATGGCAATGTAAAGTACACTGCGACATGCAATGCTAAGTATGGCAGTGTACAGTATACTGCTACATGCAGTGCTAGGTATGACAATGTACAGTATACGGCTACATGCACTGCTAGGTATGGCAGTGTACAGTATTTTGCTACATGCACTGCTAGGTATGACAATGTACAGTATACTGCTACATGCACTGCTAGGTATGACAATGTACATTATACTGCTTCATGCAGTGCTTGGTATGGCAGTATACAGTATAGTGCTACATGCACTACAAGGTGTGGCAGTGTACAGAATACTGCTACATGCACTGCTAGGTATGACAATGTACATTATACTGCTACATTCACTGCTAGGTATGGCAGTGTACAGTATACTGCTTCATGCAGTGCTTGGTATGGCAGTATACAGTATAGTGCTACATGCACTGCAAGGTATGGCAGTGTACAGTATACTGCTACATGCACTGCTAGGTATGACAGTGTACAGTATACTGCTACACGCAATGCTGGGTATGACAGTGTACAGTATTCTGCTTCATGCAGTGCTTGGTATGGCAATGTACAGTATACTGCTACATGCACTGCTAGGTATGACAATGTGCAGTATACTGCTACATGCACTGCTAGGTATGGCAATGTGCAGTATACTGCTACATGCACTGCTAGGTATGGCAATGTGCAGTATACTGCTACATGCACTGCTAGGTATGGCAATGTGCAGTATACTGCTACATGCACTGCTAGGTATGACAATGTGCAGTATACTGCTACATGCACTGCTAGGTATGGCAATGTGCAGTATACTGCTACATGCACTGCAAGGTATGGCAGTGTACAGTATACTGCTACACGCAATGCTGGGTATGACAGTGTACAGTATACTGCTTCATGCAGTGCTTGGTATGGCAGTATACAGTATATTGCTACATGCACTGCTAGATATGGCAGTGTACAGAATACGGTTACATGCACTGCTAGGTATGACAATGTGCACTATACTGCTACATGCACTGCTAGGTATGGCAGTGTACCGTATACTGCTTCATGCAGTGTTTGGTATGGCAGTATACAGTATATTGCTACATGCACTGCAAGATATGGCAGTGTACAGAATACGGTTACATGCACTGCTAGGTATGACATTGTGCAGTATACTGCTACACGCAATGCTAGGTATGACAGTGTACAGTATACGGCTACATGCACTGCTAGGTATGGCAATGTACATTATACTGCTACATGCACTGCTAGGTATGGCAATGTAAAGTACACTGCAACATGCAATGCTAAGTATGGCAGTGTACAGTATACTGCTACATGCAGTGCTTGGTATTGCAATGTACAGTATACTGCTTCATGCAGTGCTTGGTATGGCAATGTACAGTATACTGCTACATGCACTGCTAGGTATGACAATGTGCAGTTTACTGCTACATGCACTGCTAGGTATGACAATGTGCAGTATACTGCTACATTCACTGCTAGGTATGGCAATGTGCAGTATACTGCTACATGCACTGCTAGGTATGGCAATGTGCAGTATACTGCTACATGCACTGCTAGGTATGGCAATGTGCAGTATACTGCTACATGCACTGCAAGGTATGACAATGTACATTATACTGCTGCATGCAATGCTAGGTATGGCAATATGCAGTATACTGCTACATGCAATGCTAGGTATGGCAGTGTACATTATACTGCTACATGCACTGCTAGGTATGACAATGTACAGTATACTGCTACATGCACTGCTAGGTATGACAATGTACATTATACTGCTTCATGCAGTGCTTGGTATGACAGTATACAGTATAGTGCTACATGCACTGCAAGGTATGGCAGTGTACAGAATACTGTTACATGCACTGCTAGGTATGACAGTGTGCAGTATACTGCTACACGCAATGCTAGGTATGGCAGTGTACAGTATACTGCTACATGCAGTGCTAGGTATGACAATGTACAGTATACGGCTACATGCACTGCTAGGTATGACAATGTACATTATACTGCTACATGCACTGCTAGGTATGGCAGTGTAAAGTACACTGCTACATGCAGTGCTAGGTATGACAATGTACAGTATACGGCTACATGCACTGCTAGGTATGACAATGTACATTATACTGCTACATGCACTGCTAGGTATGGCAGTGTAAAGTACACTGCAACATGCAATGCTAAGTATGGCAGTGTACAGTATACTGCTACATGCAATGCTAGGTATGACAATGTACAGTATACTGCTACATGCACTGCTAGGTATGACAATGTACATTATACTGCTACATGCACTGCTAGGTATGGCAGTGTACAGTATACTGCTACATGCAATGCTAGGTATGACAATGTACAGTATACTGCTACTTGCACTGCTAGGTATGGCAATGTACAGTATACTGCTACATGCACTGCTAGGTATGGCAATGTAAAGTACACTGCGACATGCAATGCTAAGTATGGCAGTGTACAGTATACTGCTACATGCAATGCTAGGTATGACAATGTACAGTATACTGCTACATGCACTGCTAGGTATGACAATGTACATTATACTGCTTCATGCAGTGCTTGGTATGGCAGTATACAGTATAGTGCTACATGCACTACAAGGTACGGCAGTGTACAGAATACTGCTACATTCACTGCTAGGTATGACAATGTACATTATACTGCTACATGCACTGCTAGGTATGGCAGTGTACAGTATACTGCTTCATGCAGTGCTTGGTATGGCAGTATACAGTATAGTGCTACATGCACTGCAAGGTATGGCAGTGTACAGTATAGTGCTACATGCACTGCTAGGTATGGCAGTGTACAGTATACTGCTACATGCACTGCTAGGTATGACAGTGTACAGTATACTGCTACACGCAATGCTGGGTATGACAGTGTACAGTATACTGCTTCATGCAGTGCTTGGTATGGCAATGTACAGTATACTGCTTCATGCAGTGCTTGGTATGGCAATGTACAGTATACTGCTACATGCACTGCTAGGTATGACAATGTGCAGTATACTGCTACATGCACTGCTAGGTATGACAATGTGCAGTATACTGCTACATGCACTGCTAGGTATGACAATGTACAGTATAGTGCTACATGCACTGCTAGGTATGACAATGTACATTATACTGCTACATGCAATGCTAGGTATGACAATGTACAGTATACTGCTACATGCACTGCTAGGTATGACAATGTACATTATACTGCTTCATGCAGTGCTTGGTATGACAATGTGCAGTATTCTGCTACATGCACTGCTAGGTATGGCAGTGTACAGAATACTGTTACATGCACTGCTAGGTATGACAGTGTGCAGTATGCTGCTACACGCAATGCTAGGTATGACAGTGTACAGTATATGGCTACATGCACTGCTAGGTATGGCAATGTGCAGTATACTGCTACATGCACTGCTAGGTATGGCAATGTGCAGTATACTGCTACATGCACTGCTAGGTATGACAATGTACAGTATAGTGCTACATGCACTGCTAGGTATGCCAATGTACATTATACTGCTACATGCAATGCTAGGTATGACAATGTACAGTATACTGCTACATGCACTGCTAGGTATGACAATGTACATTATACTGCTTCATGCAGTGCTTGGTATGACAATGTGCAGTATTCTGCTTCATGCACTGCTAGGTATGGCAGTGTACAGAATACTGTTACATGCACTGCTAGGTATGACAGTGTACAGTATATGGCTACATGCACTGCTAGGTATGGCAATGTACAGTATACTGCTACATGCACTGCTAGGTATGACAGTGTACAGTATATGGCTACATGCACTGCTAGGTATGGCAATGTACAGTATACTGCTACATGCACTGCTAGGTATGGCAATGTAAAGTACACTGCAACATGCAATGCTAAGTATGGCAGTGTACAGTATACTGCTACATGCACTGCTAGGTATGACAATGTGCAGTATACTGCTACATGCACTGCTAGGTATGACAATGTGCAGTATACTGCTACATGCACTGCTAGGTATGGCAGTGTACAGTATACTGCTACATGCAATGCTAAGTATGACAATGTACAGTATACTGCTACATGCACTTCTAGGTATGGCAATGTAAAGTACACTGTGACATGCATTGCTAAGTATGGCAGTGTACAGTATACTGCTACATGCAGTGCTAGGTATGACAATGTACATTATACTGCTACATGCACTTCTAGGTATGACAATGTACATTATACTGCTACATGGACTGCTAGGTATTGCAGTGTACAGTATACTGCTACATGCAATGCTAGGTATGACAATGTACAGTATACTGCTACATGCACTGCTAGGTATGACAATGTACATTATACTGCTTCATGCAGTGCTTGGTATGGCAGTATACAGTATAGTGCTACATGCACTGCAAGGTATGGCAGTGTACAGTATAGTGCTACATGCACTGCTAGGTATGGCAGTGTACAGTATACTGCTACATGCACTGCTAGGTATGACAGTGTACAGTATACTGCTACACGCAATGCTTAGTATGACAGTGTACATTGTACTGCTTCATGCAGTGCTTGGTTTGGCAATGTACAGTATACTGCTTCATGCAGTGCTTGGTATGGCAATGTACAGTATAGTGCTACATGCACTGCTAGGTATGAACATTTACAGTATACTGCTACTTACAATGCTAGGTATGGCAAAGTACAGTATACTGCTAAATGCACTGCTAGGTATGGCAGTGTACAGTATACTGCTAAATGCACTGCTAGGTATGGCAGTGTACAGTATAGTGCTACATGCACTGCTTGGTATTGGAATGTACAGTGTTGTGGAGAAATACCATAGTCACCCCACTTCCCACTCCCTCTCACAGGCCATGACACCAAGAAAAAACATAGTCTTTTGTTTATTTCTTATGGTGAGTTTATTTAGAAAAAAGAGTGTGAGCTAGTATTAGTCACCAACTCACTCAGTTACTGAATTGAAACTGCCAGAACATCATAGACACTCATTTTTATATCTGTTTACATTATAATGAACTGATCTATATTTTCCCCCATATACCAACATGACATTTACCACCAATCATATTTTATTTACATATAATATCCAATAGGTAATCTGTCTGTGCTGATCATGCAGTGAATGCATGCCCAGTACATGCCCCTAGATGCGCACACACTTTTTACAGATCTCACATTATGATCATACTTGAATCATGTCCTTGAATATCTGGAGGGAAAATATATTTGCTTTGTCTAAAAACCTGTGTACAGTGTCTGAATGAAATCGTTATGTCATGGGTCAGATGTATTTGACTCTTTCATAACTAATATCTTGCAATTGGAAAATTACTGGTTTACAGCCTATATCCCAGCTAAATGTTACACTTAACTGGAAAGAGTGCTAATTGTATATATATTTATATATATATATATATATATATATATATACAACACTAAAAAGTAAGGATATTTGTATACTTTTCCACAACACTCCCCGCTATGACAATGAAAATTGTCATCAAAAGGAAAGAATACAAATATGAGAGGGTGTAATCTCAATATAAATTTCATACATATAGCTAAACAATAAAAGGGTACACTTATTAGGAAGTATAGGTAAGATCTTCAGACTGATATTCTAAAAAAAAAAACCTGAAGGGTCTTTCTTTAAAAATATCAGCCAGATGAGTTTCCTACAACATGGAGATATTAGATCTTATCTCACATAGTCCTTTGCACCCTGTACCTTAATACATTTCTAACTAGAATATTTAAAAAGAAAACATAATTACGGTATAAATAGAACATCAAAATATACATTAATAAGTCACAAGTTTATTAATCCAGTATGATTTGTGGAATAATATAAAAGTCTCTCAATAATGGGATCCGTAGCATAAAGTTCACAGTCTAGATATTATAGTCTGTTGAATGAAAGTTTTTCATATATTAGTGATTATAAAGTGGGAGCAAGGAACAATTCAATCTTGTTAGTAAAGCAATACATCCAGGAAGACGGGTGAGCACCTGTTTGATGATATCCATAGAAGAAAAAAAAGAATCCAATGGGGTAGATGAAAGTGTCCACATATGCTGTTATATGTGTTCAAGAGACAGTCCAGAAAGTAATGGCATATATATATAAAAGTCCAGATTTGTAAAATAAAACACAATGGTTAATGCAAAGAAAATGGCCTAACTTAATTCTTCAACCAATTTCCAATAACTAGGCCATATAACCAATTTCCCTTTATACTCATTGTCTTATTAGGCATTTAGATGAAAGATGTGATTTAATAACCAATAAAGTTTTGCACCGATATGACTAATAACCCAGGGTGTATGCATGATAACTTCTTTCCCTAATTACTATTCCTTATTAGATGTTAGTACATACTAGATCCTAGCAAGGTGATAGAATAGTGTGCAAAAATGTTAGACACGAAAGAACATAAAAAGAAAACAGGTTAGTACAGAGTAGAATAAATAGGGAAGTGACAATACAGTGAACACATATGCTGAGACAAACTTCATACAACCCTAGTCTTGCACATCACACTGTCTTTGTCCATACGGTAAGTGATAAACAGGTGGATCACTTGCATCTGAATGGTGAGATGCTCTTGTTCATCATGTGCAGATCTTCAGGCATAAGACAAGGAGTATGTGGTGTAACAGGTCTTTATGTCTTTTTTTCTTTTTCAGCAGATACATATATTAGTGTATTGTCATGTCAATGAGCAAGAGTTTAAACTTTCCCCTTTTTCTTGGGTGCAGACAAGATTTCTCACTTGGCTTTGTCTTTAGAAAGCAAACTCTATCTGTTTCTTCATCTATTACAGATAGGACAAAAAAAATGTACAGTTTGGTGGCTCAGGTATAAAGTTTAAGACCCAAATGCAAATGTATAGATTAGGGTGCACCTTAGGATAAATTTGATAAAGCCAAAAAGAGAGAAAAGATCCTATTTTAGGGCACACCTAATAATCCTTGTCTTAGAACGAAGAGGATAAACTGTACAGTAAAACTTAACTTTTAATATTAATAATTAAAATCCATATTAAAATATATACACATAGGTGGCTGAGAGATGGCGGAGCTATGAAATTGGTGGAGATAATATATCTAAATAGAGAAACCTGCCTTAGGTATACTGGCCATATACAAAAAAAGTGCTAGTGTCGTCACAAAAAAGGTGACTATTGTGCAAATAAAGTGCTAAATATATAAAGTGCACTTTATATATTTAGCACTTTATTTGCACAATAGTCACCTTTTTTGTGACGACACTAGCACTTTTTTTGTATATGGCCAGTATACCTAAGGCAGGTTTCTCTATTTAGATATATTATCTCCACCAATTTCATAGCTCCGCCATCTCTCAGCCACCTATGTGTATATATTTTAATATGGATTTTAATTATTAATATTAAAAGTTAAGTTTTACTGTACAGTTTATCCTCTTCGTTCTAAAACAAGGATTATTAGGTGTGCCCTAAAATAGGATCTTTTCTCTCTTCTTGGCTTTATTACAGATAGGTACTTTATAGAGACACTCTCTCATCATATATTAGGGCACGCTTGTGTTTGTCCGTCTCCACAGGCACGCACTCGCTGTCATCTTCTTCTGGTGAAGGCACATGTTATAGAAATCCAAATATACAAGATCTTACAAGAACCTTCCATACATTTATTTTAACTAGACATCCTCACATATACACCTACCCTAATTTTCCCTAATTGTAACATAAATATAACATATGCATAACTCTGTAATAAACTAGAATAAAGTGATAATATAAATTATGCAAAGCTAACAACCATATTAAATACTTATAAAATATGTAATGAACCATTATTTTAGTCTCCTGCTAAATCAGCAAAACATTTTTTATTATAGAACAATTTCAATACTACTAATTATGTCTCTAAGTGATAAGACATTACTTAATTTATCTTGTAGCAGTTTGTATATTTAAAAGGAAATTGCTAATTTTATTACTGTCAATATACATTTACTAATAAAACTTTAAAATATTTTCTAAACTAATATTGTAATCCACCTCTTATCATGTTTCTGTCTTAGAGGCTTAGAAATACCTTGAAAAGATTTTCCCAATTCTTTACTCATTTGCACCATGCCCATCATCTGAGCTGGGGATGGTCTGGAATAATAACTGGTACGATATTATAGTGTTTATCCAGCTTGAATAAACAAAACATAACACATAAAATAATACAGAATTTGTATGATAAGGTTCTTTAACCAGATAAGATATCATATACTGATTTCTAGTGATATGTACACCCCTCTGTGCAGTAGTTAGTAGACAGGGACAGTGCACAAACCATATAACCATATTTATGCCAACAGAGAGAAATGTCACCACAAGTAGTGCTTTAATTAGCCTTAAAAATCCTAATGATTAAAAATACTAATATACTAGCAAATTCTAAAGAAAAATATAAGGAAACACAACATCTATAAATACAATTAAATATGTATATATAAACTCTAATTCTGTTGACATTTCTGACCATCCTATACTCTTAAAATAATTGCACCTTGTTAAACTGTAAAAAAATATTCTATCGCACCTAAATATTACAAAAAAATGTACTGTGCTACTACTATTAATTTAAAAAAAAGATATATTGGGTATTTAGAAGCTGTCCTGGCAAAACAGTTTTATTCTTATCAGAATATTTTCTAAATACAACCTTGAATTAGAACTAAGAGTTTCATAACATTGGATCTTGGCAGTGTGTCAGTGTGATGAATAAATAGAGACCTTCACTGCCTTTAATATAATGTGCACATTATATGCTTTTAAATCAGAATTTTTTGTTGTAATAAAACCTTAAAAATATATTTTCTCTACATAGGACATATATGACCCCCGCTAGACTAATTAGAATTGTGCCTACGAACTCGGATAAATGTTTTAGGGGATGTCAGGAACGAGGGGACTTCATTCACGCGTGGTGGAAATGTCCTTTAGTCTCTGAAACCTGGGCTAGAGCGGCTGATCTACTTTATCCAGATTATTTAGTATCCCACTTAAACCTTCCATAGCGACATGTCTCTTAGGCAGGAATTATAAGGAACTAGGAGGGGTAGGCAATAAATTGACACAACTGATTTACCTGGCAGTAAAAATCATCATAGCTAGAAGGTGGAAGGACAACTCCATTAACTTCCAGGAAATTAAAAACAAAATAAACTTCCTATTTATAAATGAGAGAATGAGTCATACACTATTGGACACACATCAAAAGTTTTTGGAAATATGGGGATCCTGGATCTCCTTCCCCGACTGCATTTCATAGGTAGTGGGGGGACGAGTTGAATTTTAGCCAGGGAGGCTCTTTACATTTGGAAGAGGAGTGGAGCGGGGGGCGGACTGGAACAGGCGGAGCGGGAGAGGATACTGGAGGCTTCTTCGGACGAAAGGTAACGACAGTAAAACTAAGAATGGGTAGCACAGGAATTGAAAACGCCACATTATAGTCAAATCCTGACCTTCTGAAGTAGAAGAGCTGATGGGAAGCAATTGTCTACTATTTGCTCTTTTCCTTTTACTCCTACATTTCTTTGGTTATTTGTTTATTTTTCTCTTCTTTTCTTCACTTCTTCCTCTTTCTCTATTTCTCCTTTTCTCTTTTCATATATGTTCGTAGAATATATTGATTGTAATACGATTTTTTAATTATACCAATTTGTGCACTGAAAACGTTACAATTATATTAAGGAATAATTCAACAAAGAGAAGCAGATGCTTAGGATAGTAATTATCCTTTCTTGACATGTGAAATTATGTTCTATAGACTGTGCTTATTTTTGTACAAGTTTTTCTTGATTATCCTTAATAAAAACTTTATGAAAAAAAAATATATATATATTTTCTATGTACTTTACCAATTACTGTTTTTACTTGCAACTAATTTCCTAAAATATCAACCTTAACATTTTTTAACACAATTAATGAACCATCTTTTATAAAACAGACAAATATAAAAATGGAGGATATTGCAGTAAAGATGGATAAGCTTATAATAGATCACAAAGCATTACTTATACATGCAAAATCTCTAGAGGGGAAAATTAAAGAAACCAACTATAAAAGGGCAAGTTTAGAAGACCTCACAAGGAGATATAATCTCAGAATAAGAGGGATATCAGAAGAGGTCAAAGATCTGGATCTGCATAATGACTTGAAAGAGCTTTTTTCCTTTATGGTACCGGAAGCCCCCAAAGAAAATAATAAAATTGAAATTTGTCATAGAATCCCTTTACCTATGAAAATGGATAAAATAAATCCTAGAGATGTAACAGTAAAAATGCAATATCTTCTGGTTAAAGAGGCGATATTAAGAGCTTCATATAACAAAACAAAATTAGAAAATCCTTATGAAAAAATCCATATATTTTCAGACATTTCTGCTTTTACACTAGCCAAAAGGAGGGAATACTCCCAGATCACTCAAGCTTTGAGAAAAGAGACAATTATATATAAGTTGAGATCTCCCAATGGTCTTTTGATTTTGAAAGATTCACGTTGGTATAAAGTATCAAATATCAAAGAAGGATTAGAACTTTTAAACAAATGGGACTGTGTAATAGAGGAGAAGTTCCAAAGAGATCAAGAAATTGAACTGGAAATTAAAGAACCGGAATGGCAGATTAACGGATGAAAAATAGGATAACAGAAGGGAGGAGGGGAAGACTGGATATGAGATGTACTTTTTTTCTTTCTCTCTTTGTGGTGTATTTAATGGTGGTAGATATTTATCCCAAAAAAAGGAAGGAAGGGGAAGTAGATAAATTACAAAATAGCATAATATATTTATCACAGGGAATATAATTTATATATCACATGGGATTGAAATAGAGAATAAATTAAGGGAAGTAAACCCTTATCACAAAGCAATTAGAGAGTGAGCTACCACTAATTTTTTAATTAAAAGAAAAGGAGTAAAGAAAAGAGGGAGGGAAAGGAAAAGTAATATATACATTTGTCACATGATATTGTAATAGTAATTGATTATATGTATTGGAAAATGTATCACAAAATGTATATTATAAGGTATGATTTCAATGTATATAAATAGCACGAAGAGAAAGAAGGTAGAAGGTATGATTTAAAGGTATAATCACAAAAACACAAGTTTAAATATCATGAATATATGGAAATACAGAAGGTGTAAATTAGCAAGTAGTAAGTAGACACTAAATAAAAAGAAATAGAGATTGCAAGTGAAAATTAGAATATAGATTAAAATAAAATATCCAGTCTAGAAAAAGTAAAGAGAAAACCCCTCTATGAGATATATAGCAATATACCCCTGTTTGGAGGCCCTTAGATCAAAAGGGTATTTATTTATATTAAGAATCGGTCTTAAAATAGATAAATTAAGAAATAGGAGACAATGAAAATAGAGCTGTTTTTCTCCAACCATATATCTTAGGACATTCAACAATTAGTTTGAAACATCGGCTTAAAAGCCCTAATATTATGACTGAAATTAGTAATAAAGGTCATAGGCGAAAGGTATGTATGTATGTTAGGAATAGTAGAATGTTAATGGCAGGACATAGAGGTATAATAAATCAGAAAGAATGAATAAAGCCCCTAAAAGAAAGATAAAAGATATAACAGATAAAATAGAATTTATCATACCTACACGCATATAATAATAAGATTAGAACAAGAGAAATAATACAATTATGAAAGATGGTTTAAAAATTATATCTCAAAACGTCAATGGTCTGAACTCGCCCCTGAAAAGAGAAATAGCTTTTGTTGAGTACAATAAACTTGATGTGGAGATATTATGCCTTCAAGAAATGCATTTGAAATCCAACACTATACATTTGATTAATAATAAAAGATTCCAGGAAAGAGTAGATGCAACATACAATAACAAGTCAGGAGGAGTTTCAATTTTATTTAATAAAAGATTAAAAATAAAAGAGGAATATAAGAAAGTAGATGAATTAGGTAGATATATCCTCTGAATAGGAGAGAGAAATGATAAAATGTATACTTTGGTTAATATTTATACACCTAACAATAAACAAGAGAAATTTATAATAAAAATATTAAAATGGTTAGACAACTGAAGAAAGGAGCTTTAATTCTCTGTGGAGATTTTAATATAATATTAGACCCAAGGAAAGATAGATCATCCCCTCAGAAACAGAAAGAAGGGAAACAATATAAAAATAATACTTTCAGACTCAATAGAGTAATTTTGGAAATAGGCCTATACAATATATGGAGAACTATACACCCATACGAACGGGATAATACTTTCTTCTCTAAAAGATATTGCAGTTATACTAGGAGATACAACAACTCTATATAAAGTAAGTGAGGCTAAAATACACGTAAGCTCCTTTTCAGACCACAGTCCTATAAGTATACATCTCAAAGAAATGGGTGGAAACCCTGGAGTTAGAAACTGGAGATTACAACCATTTCTATTAAAAGAGGAAGATCAGATTAAATCTTTAGAAAAAGATTATTAATTTCTTTGAGATAAATGTAGGATCGGTAACATCTCCTTCGATTATATGCTGTACTCACAAAGCATATATAAGAGGTATATTGACAACTAAAGCCATCAAATTAAAGAAAGAGAGAGGTAAATCGATAAGGACACTTTATATAGAGCTTGAAAAGTTACATCAGGAAAATAAGTTATCCCCAAATAGAGAAATATCTCAGCAAATAAGAAATCTTAACTTACAAATGAAAAAGATACATCAAGCACACTTAGATAGAATAATATGGAAATACCAACAAATAAAATTCCTATTCGGAGATAAGACTGAAAGGGCAGGATAAGGAATTACTTACCCATCCTAATCATATAGGATATAGACTTTTATAATACTATAATAAGTTAAATAATTTGGAACAGGAGGTTAATTTTTATAAACCGGAGACGTTAGAAATAGATGAATTTTTAAAAGATATTAGTCTCTGCAGGATATCGGAGGAAGATTTAATAAAACTGAATAGAGAAATAACGATCAATGAAATAGAAGAGGTAATAAAAGAATAATAAAGCCCCAGGAGTGGATGGGTTAGACAAATTATATTACAAAACCTTTATAAACCAGTTAAAAATATATCTTGCAAATATGTTTAACGAGATAAAAGCTAGTGGTAATATAAGGCCAGAATTGACAGAAGTAAAAATTTTAAATATATTAAAACAAGACAAAGATCCGACAGAGTGTAGTAGTTATCGCCCAATCTCGCTCATTAATAATGATCTAAAAATATACTCTAAAATATTGGCTAACCGATTGAGTCCATTACTTCCATTACATCCAGATTAATCTGGATTTGTTAAAAATAGACAAGGATCAGATAACCCCAGACGATTGATAGATACATTAGTTTATGCAGATAAGGGAGAGAGACCCCACTTGGCCCTGTCATTAGACGCTGAAAAAGCATTTGATAGGGTCAACTGGGGATTTCTCAGAGCTATATTGAAGAGATATGGATTAGAGGAGTTTGCCGCCAAAGCTATTAACTCTTTATATATCAACCCTAAAGCAAAATTGGTAAATTCAAATTTTGAGACAGAGTATTTTTTCTATAAGCAATGGGACCAGACAGGGATGTCCCCTGTCTCCCATAGTATTTATTTTATATATAGAACCATTGGCACAAATGATTAGAGAAGAAAAAGATATAAAAGGAGTGCAGATCGGTACTAAGGAATATAAGACTCTTCTATATGCAGATGACTTAGTATTGACTTTGATAGAACCAGAAAAATCATTAGCCAAACTGGAAGAGATCTTTGAGAAGTTTGGCAAAATATCTTATTTTAAAATAAATGACACCAAAACTGACATAATAATTCTATTATCGGCCGTAAATCGGCCGCAAAGCTGCGATTCCTTGCGGGGCTCCCATTACCTTGCAATTCAATTATACGGCGCCGCAAGGATATCCCCTTTATTTTTGCATTTAAAGATTTCTGAGCTTACGGCCGATTGCAAGATATACGGCCGGCCGTAAGCTCAGAAATCTTTAAATGCAAAAATAAATTCAAGACGGCACTGTAAAGCTCTGTAAATGCTAGGGATCATAATGGGGGACATGAGGATTAATAGCAACCCCCTCTCAAGCTTGCACATCAGCCCAAATCCGAGATTACATTAACTGTTTATTTTCCGGCCGCAGCGTGGGCGGGTCTGAGGTGCTCCAAGCCCTCTGGACTTTTTACATGGATATTTGACATAAATTAAAATAAAATTTATTTATGGATTTTAGTGTAGGGGAATGTTGTGCTATTAATGCTAACACCTACAATCACTTTATAGTCTCCTCAGCGTGCAGGATGGCTTTATTATGGCTTTAAAATGTGCTTAATTGTGTGCCTGTGGGACCTTTTTGCTGCAAGTAAGCTACGGCTCGGTTTTAGCCTTACAGAGAGGGTTCCCGGAGCAATTGAATAGCAACCCGGATTTTCTTACGGCAGAAACTCTTGCGGCCGTTTAAGATCAAAGGTTTTCCTCCGGCGCGTGCGGCCGCAAGGGATAGCAAGGCGCCGGCCGCAAGCCTGTTGGAATTCCCGGCCGGAAGGGAATAGAATAGGCAAATAGCTTCCGGCCGGTCCTTGCGGCCCCGCATCTCCTACGGCCGATAATAGAATGAGGCCCTAAGAAAATAAATCAGGAGACAAATGTTAGATTGAAAATATCAACATAAATTTAATTGGGAAGTGAAAAGTATTGTACATTAGATGAGAATTTAGAAAAAAATATATAGACATATAAGAATAATAATTAAAGATTGGAAAAAAATATACTTTTCCTGGAGTGCAAGAATTGCAATAATCAAAATGGTAATAATACCTAAATTAACATATATATTTAGATCCATTCCAGAAATGGTTTCTAAATATATGCTGGTAAAAATACAGAGATGCATTAATGAGTATATTTTGAATAATAAAAGATCAAGAATATCCTTAGAAATTACTAAAATGAAATATGAAATGGGAGGACTGGCTTCTCCTTGTGTAAGAGAGATTCACGAATCCATAGCTGTATGTCAAATTATAATTTGGAGTTCTCCTAATTTAAATCCGGTATGGAAGGAAATAAAAGACCACATGTTGGGAAAAACCCCTATTAATTTAATCTTATGGTTTTCCGACTATAGAGGCATAAAGATGTGCCAAGTGGAATTAGATCTCTATTGAAGTTCTGGGTGGATAAAAGAGATTTATTAAAATTGTCCTCTTGTCCTTAGGTACACCTATGGATTTAATCTCTCTACTAATTTAATCTCTTTAATCATATACAGATAAGAGACAATATATAACATAATTTTTACATATTTGCAACTGAAATTTATACTTTTTTGGTTATATGAACTTCAAAGAAACAGCAAACATAACACTAACACAAACTGAGCATTAGCAGAAATATAAACATTAAATTATCAATGTATAAGCTTCTAGGTCATCCTGGATTCAGTTTTCTTTGGAGAAAAAAAGACAGTGTTATAGCAGGGTTTAGCATTAAAAGGAGCCTGGCAGGAAATACAGCTCTATAGTAAATCTGCTCTAAACAAGGTAGCTTTAAGCGGGGTATACCTGTATTTCATGAAATCAGCTTCTCAAATTACATATTACACTCTATGGGGGAAGTACACAATATTTTCTACAAAAACACAACCTCAGCAAAACCAACTTTCTCATCAATACTTCCCCAAAAAATATTTTTTTTTACTTCTGCAACAGGATTTGGCTAAATGCTGGTGAAAACATGCAAAAACATCTGAGACCACAGTATGTTAGGTTATTTTATTAGTAGTAAATCAACAAAATATTGGGGAAAAGTTATTTACATATTTACAAAAAAACATTTTATTATACCACATGGTAGACAGCGGCACAAAAATAAAAAAAACGTGATTAAAAACACTTAAAAGGAGAATATTGCCCTTTGTATAAATAAATAATTATTTGGAATAGTGGTTTATTTTATAATATAAGAAGTTCAGTTTTGTAAAACCACTTATTATTTTATCACTAGCGAATTGCCCGTCAAAAAATGACGGCAATGAAATTGTAAGGTAGCTAATGCTGTTTGGGGTGTAATAATGAAATATATAATATATTAATAAATGAATATACTTTACCTATTTTGAAGCATTGTGTTGAAGAGCTGTCAATGTGTTTTGATGTTGCTGCAGCATTAGTGGTGTGGAGCTGCTGTGTAAGCGTGGTGAATGTGTGCAGTGTAATACTGTGCGTGCGCGAGACAAAACCAATAGCGTAGTGGTGTACTTCCGCATTGGCGTAAAATGGTGGGTTATCTGTGGTATGCGTCTTTGCGGATTATCGTGGTGTTTTTCGAGTTTCGTGTGGTGTTTTGCGAGTGTGTTGTGGTGTTTTACGTGTTGAGAGTGCTGTAGCCTCGTTTTCGTTTTGTTCGTCGGCCATTTTTTCTCTCACTTAGCGATTTTATTAGTGTCTAAAGTGTTTTATTTTTATTTAAATGAAGGTGTAACTTGTTTTTTTGAGGTGCTGGATGGTTCCTCTTACTGTAGGTAAGCTTTTTATGTGTGTGTTGTGTGTATTTATTGTGTTTTAAATGTTTGTATGTCGGCGTGTTGCGTCCGATGTTTGCGAGGTCGTAATGTCTGGTAACGTGTCTCGTATGGTGTTTGCGTGTAGTGTCGTTTTCGTTTTGTTCGGCGGCCATTTTTTCTGTCACTTAGCAAATTTTTTAGTATCTAAACTGTTTTAGTTTGAGTGAAATGAAGGTGTAAGTTGCATTTTTGAGGTCCTGGATGCTACCTCTTGCTGTAGGTAAGCTTTTTATGTATGTGCTGTGTGTATGTATTGTGTTTTGAATTTTGTAATGTTCGAGAGTTGCGTCCGAGTGTTGCAAGGCCGTAATGTGTGTTAACGTGTGTCGTATGTTGTTTGCGTTGGTCGTAAAATTTAGCGAGTGCCGTAATTGGTGTGTCGTGTTGTTTGCGTTGCGACATTAAGTTTGCGAGGGACGCAGTTGCCGGCATGGAGCGCCTTTGGCGCTCCATGCCAGCAACTGATGCCCTCGCCCACTGCCCTCGCTTCGCGAGGCCCGCGGCTCGCGCCAGCAACTGAGGCCCTCGCCCACTGCCCTCGCTTTGCGAGGGCCGCTGCTCGCTATGCGAGCCCGCAAGCATTAGCAACAACTCGCATGCTCACAACTATATATGTGATATGTCCTTTTCAGTAATACTATATATATATAGTCTCTTTGGTGGTCTAATAAAGTTTTACTCTCCACTTGGGCTTAGTTCACTGTAAAGTATTTTACTATAATTAAATGAGGCTTATGACTTTAGGCTGACAGGGTCTATTGGGGAGCAGAACTTGCAAGGGTTCCTGATAATGGACACGTATATTGTCCCAAATAAGGTTATGATTATATAGTGTTTGAGCCAATACCTTATAACAGATAATAGGGGAGAAACAAATTTCTCTCTCTATCTTGTAGATTGTGATATCTTTTCTGGCAATATAAACTTTGTGCCTTAGAGTGAAGTGTCTTCAGATATTATCAGTAGGCTCCTTAATCTTAGCCTGATTATAGGTTCTTATCCAGTCTGTCTGTCCCACATGCTGGTTTCTCTGTCTATGCTATCTGAGCCTCCTCGCGACGTTGGCGTGTGACGTCACACGTTGCGTCTAACGCCCTGACGTACGTTTCCACGCTCCTGCGTCTTTTTCAAAGGGGGAAGGCGATGGTGAGCTACTGCTGTCTCTTTTATAGTATTGTGGTGTTTCTATGGCAACCTTAGCACAAACTTTATGGTCATGATATGTTCAGAGGAAAGTAAAAGGCAAGAGAACGTAATAAGACAGTAAATATAATATGATGGGTATGTGTGTATGTATATTTCCACAAAAAGGACAAAAATGATTGATAATCAGTATAGTCAATATTCAAAAAGTGGGTATATATGGGAAAACAATCCCATATATCAACATTTACCAATCCACAAAGGTAACAGTTAATAATTCATAAGAGTATATGACCAGCATGCAAATTCTGTATGCAGATGAGAAGTAATTTGGATTTATCCAAAATCGGAATAAAAAAACTAAAACCCAGTGCTCTATGGGTATCATTATAATTGTATATGAATCTATGAACATTAGAGTAGGGAGATCTTCATTATTCATAGCAGTAAATAATACGATACTTAATATTAAATGGGCAGGTTAGGCAATTATCTGTGCACAAGCATTCTGATCTACATAAGCAACTCGTTATAATATTTTATAATTTCACTTTTTAAAATGGCACAAATATTACAGTTGGTCTATACATTTAAATGTGGGTGTAAACCTTCCCGTGAAGGGAGTGGTTCATAACAGCATTTGGGCACAGGCGCAAACGGCACTGTTTTACCACAGATATCACTAAATTATAAAACATTCTGTTCTAAATTGTTTCTGAAACATTACTTCATAAGAAAACAAACTATTTCTTACTATTAGCTGAAGGGTTAACTTTTATGTTATTCAGCTCAGAACGAACCATTGATATCAGGGGTGGCTAGAAACTGCTCTGGGATGTGTATTCTTGAAACCGGTATCTCACAATTATTTTCTTCCTAGTTTCCTTACATAGACCCTGAGAACATTCTAGGAATGTGTATGTACGTGACCAACTCTGTGCACCTGGTACTGGTACCTGGTACTGGAAGAAAATGAGACATGTCATGATTGATTGTTTTTTTGTTTTATAAGCTCTGACCAAAGTTGAAATAAACTGAGAATCTCTTTGGAAAAGCTCTGTGTGTGTGTGCATATTCCAGACAGGTCCCCAGGACGTCCTGGAGTTCTGGGCTACCTCTGCAGTCAACTAAGTGTAATCAGTGTAATTCCCCAATAAGCTGGTGTCAGAATCGTGGGATGGACGGAAAAATCTGAGAGGTAAGGGAACAGTGTCTCTTGTTATGACTTCTTCTCTTGCCTTCATTTATCCCAAGTTCAACCAGGTTATTTAGGGGAATTTATGGGAATAGACTTTGGGTGCTTAAAAAGCCTCGGCAGACCTTTACTAGGCTGCATACGTAATGGGATTTCTTTGGTAGAAATCAGGAAAATTATAAAATAATTACTTGACGCCGGGGTACCCAAATTGCTTTTGGCTTGCTTATGACATGTGCTGTATGGCTGTGCTGTTTAAGATAATTGATGTTTTATTTTGATCTGCGAATGAATAATATAATAAATTGTATTTTGGAGGAACTAGAAGTGCTAGGAATCTAGGAGAAAGAGAGGCTAGGCTACTGAAAGCAGACAGCTGGAGTGGGAGCTGTGTGTTAAGGTGTGATGTTACTTGTCCAAACACAAATTGCTGAGTTTTTTCTTTCTAAGAACGGGCAAACTACATTTTTCTCAACCTGGTTATTTTTGCTCATTGTAATTGCTAAACAAATATATTATTTTGTATCTCGTTAGAATCTGTGCATGTCCCCTTTATTTTTTTTTAAACAAGTGTTAGTCTGAAATAGCAGACAGCCCGACCTGCAACGCTCCGTCCGCCTTGTCTGATAAGACACACATTCTGTTTCGTTTCTGTTTCCAAGAGCGCATTTTTTAGAAGCTGATTTATTATATTTACCGTAGCGTAGTGAAATTTGGTATTTGTAATAAATTGCTGGTTTTTGTGTGTAAAGATATTGCAATCTTTTTCTAAAAAAAAGGAAGGGTGAAACAGGAGGCAACCCGAGGTAAATCTCAATGTCCACCCACTACGGGATACAGTGTTTTACACACAGAAGTGCTGGGTGAGGACAGTGACGAAAATGAAGTGGGGTCAGATCAGGAAATTCATATAATCAGTAAGCGGACTAGCAGGAAGGAGAGAAAAGATAGAGGGAATAGGGAAAGTAATGAAGAAGATCTAAGTGAGAATGAGGAATCCAGCTATAGATGTCTTAGCATGCAATCAGCAGAAAGAAATAAAGGAAGAAAAAGATTGTTGTGTTTTTTTTTGTGTGAAAAGAGAGAGAGGGGTGTATCTTTGATGACCTGGAGGAAGGAGAGGTTCTTTTGTGTGAAAAAATACAGTACCTTGCAAAAGTATTGACCCCCCTTGGCATTTTTCGTGTTTTGTTGCCTCACAACCTAGAATTAACATGGATTGTTTGAGGATTTCCATAATTTAATTTACAGAACATGCCCACAACTTTTGAAGATGTTTTTTTTATTATTATTGTGAAGCAAACAACAAATAGGACAAAATAACAGAAAAAGTCAATGTGCATAACTATTCACCCCCCTAAAGTCAATACTTTATAGAGCCACCTTTTGCAGTAATCACAACTCCAAGTCGCTTTGGATAAGTCTCTATGAGCTTGCCACATCTTACCTCTGGGATTTTTCCCCATTCCTCCTTGCAAAACTGCTCCAGCTCCTTCAAGTTGTATGGTTTGCGCTTGTGAACAGCAATCTTTAAGTCTGACCACAGATTTGGATTAAAGTCTGGGCTTTGACTAGGCCATAACAACACATTTACATGTTTCCCCTTAAACCACTCAAGTGTTGCTTTAGAAGTGTGTTTGGGGTCATTGTCTTGCTGGAAGGTGAACCTCCGTCCTAGCCTCAAATCACAGACAGAGTGGTACAGGTTTTGCTCAAGAATATCCCTCAACTCTGTCTTTCCCTCAACTCTGACCAGTTTCCCAGTCCCGGCTGCTGCAAAACAACCCCACAGCATGATGCTGCCACCACCATGTTTCACTGTGGGGATGGGGTTCTTTGGGTGATGTGATGTGTTAGGTTTGTGCCAGACATAGTGTTTTCTTTGATGGCCGAAAAGTAAAATTTTAGTCTCATCAGACCAGAGCACCTTCCTCCATATATTTTGTGGGTCTCCCACATGACTTTCCGCAAACTCAAAACATGGCATTTTGTTTTTTGCTAAAAGTAATGGCTTTCTGCTGGCCACTCTGCCATAAAGCCCAACTCTATGGAGCGTGCAGCTTATTGTCATCCTATGTACAGATACTCCAGTCTCTTATGTGGAACTCTGCAGCTCCTCCAGGGTTACCTTGGGTCTCTGTGCTGCCTCTCTGATTAATGTCCTCATTGCCTGGTCCGTGAGTTCTGGTGGGCAGTCGTCTCTTGGCAGGTTTGCTGTTGTGCCATATTCTTTGCATTTGGTTATGATAGATTTGATGGTGCTCCTGGGGATCATCAAAGATTTGAATATTTTTTATAACCTATCCCTGACTTGTACTTCTCAACAACATTGTCCCTTACTTGTTTGGAGAGTTTCTTGGTCTTCATGGCAGTATTTGGTTAGGGGTGCCTCTTGCTTAGGTGTTGCAGCCTCTGGGGCCTTTCAAAAAAGGTGTGTATATGTAATGACAGATCATGTGACACTTAATTGCACACAGTTGGACATCATTTCACTAATTATGTGACTTCTGAAGGTAATTGGTTGCACCAGAGCTTTTTATGGGCTTCATAACAAAGGGGGTGAATACATACGCACATGCCAATTTTCTGTTTTCTATTTCTAAAAAAATGTTTTATGTATATATTTTTCTCATTTCACTTTACCAACTTAGACTATTGTGTTCTGATCCATCACATAAAATACAGATTAACAAAACATTGAACTTAAGGCTGTAATGTAACAAAATAGGTAAAAAGTCAAGGGGGTGAATACTTTTGCAATGCACTGTAGGTCCGTGTTGAGTTGTGAAATTGGATAGTGTTTGTTTGGTTTTATATCCTATGGAAGCTAACTGAATTGTCAGTTTCTGTTATTTTATCATGTTTTATAAAAAGGTTTTATAATTTAGAAATATTTTTTTTTCTCTGTTCACAGTTCCATAATAAACTGTTATAATCCACTCCCTTCCCAAGAGGTTTCTACCCACTTTTAAAGTTGCAGAGCGTTAGATAAAATAATGTATTATAATAAGTTGCTTATGTAGATGTTTTGGCATTTTTACCAGCATTTAGCCAAATTCTGTTGCAAATGTAATAAAACATTTTTTGGGGGGAGGTGTTGATGAGGTGAAGGATTTAAAGAGTAAATTATGTTTTGATAGAGTGTAATATAATTTGAGAGGCTGACTTTATTATATAGAGGTAGACCCTGCTTAAAGCTACCACGTTTAGAGCTGATTCACTATAGCACTGTTTTTCCTGCCAGACCTTTTTAATGCTAAACCCTGCTATAATGTCTTCAAAATAATAAAGTTCATTTATTTTTATTTTATCTTTTATTTTTATTTTGTGTTTCTACAAAGTAATTTAAAAATGTATATGCATTTTGTGAGCTCAAAATTATGTTATGTATTTGTCTAAATTCTATGTTTATGTGTTTTTATCAACAGATTTTTTATGCCGGCAAGAAGAACATTTTTTTCTGCAGAAATGTTTTTTTCCAAGTGCACAGAAAAGGGGGTTTGGTTTAAAGAATAAATACAAGATAACAGAGATATACAGTGTGTCTCTGTTTGTTGATTTTTTTTCTCTATATATATATGATTATATACTGTAATTAAAGTCAATATGAAGTAGAATTAATTTAAATATTGTACATGTAAAGGTGTTAATTACTGATACTAGGATTAGGATATATTATAGAGATGTTGTACCTGACGAGGTATTATTTTAATAAGCGCTGTAAATTTTAATTAAAATAGATATAGCTTAACAGAGGTAAGCCTTCCATTTAAAGGCGGGTGTTGTCTAGACTAAAGTTCTGTGGAACGGTGTTAATTGATGATCGACAATGGAATTAAAATTTGCTACGTTAATTTCGGAAGGCTTTGGAGTAAAGAAAAATGGAAGAAGGAGTAAACAGCGAAATGTATTGGGCCCTTGAATGTGAGTGTGAGTACCGAGTGTCAGTACTTGTTAGTATTGAGTGTGAAGTACCATGTGCAGTGAGTGCTGTGTGAAGGAATTGGAGAAAAGGGAAGATTGGTCCTCTGTTCTGCGTTGTTGAGTGTGTTTGAACGTATGTTTACAGTGTTATAAAGTGTGTAAGCTAGTTTGAGATCTGTCTGTGTGTGAGGACATCATGTACTGGTTGTCATGTCAATTTGTGGTATTTGAAAGAGAGATCTGTTGTTGATCTGCTAGAATAGTGTATGGTGAATTTGGTATTCATACAGAAAACCGGTACACAAATTATATAATTGAACTTTTGTGCAAAGAGTATCCATTATATCTGACCGACAGTATAATAAAATTGTCTGTAGCAAATGTATAATATGAAATTGGCTAATTTCAGGTTAATATTTGTGTTTTAATATTTGTATTTTTTATATCGTCGGCCATTTTTGGATAACCAAAATTAAAGTTTTATTAAAAGATGGCTCATTAATTGTGTTAACATTTTTAAGATTGATGTTCGAGAAAATTAGTTTCAAGTAAAAAAAAAAGAAAGCAGAAAAAACAGTAATTGGTAAAATACTGGGTGTAAGGAAAAAAAATGATTGTTAATCCCAAAATATCTCTCTTGAGATAATAGTAGTAGCGCAGTACATATGTTTTAGTAATATTTAGGTTCAATAGAATTAATTCTTTTTTAAGGTTTAACAAGGTGCAATTATTTTAAGAGTATAGAGTGGTCAGAAATGTCAACAGAATAAGAGTATATATACATATTTAATTGTAGTTATAGACGTTGTGTTTCCTTTTATTTTTTCTTTAGAATTTGTTAGTATTTTTTCAGGCTTAATAAAGCACTCCTTATGTTGACATTTGTCTCTGTTGGTATAAATATGGTTTGTGCACTATCCCTGTCTACTAACTACTGCACAGGGGGGTATACATATCACTAGAAATCAGTGTATGATATATTATCAGGTTACAGAACCTTATCATACAAATTCTGTATTATTTTATGTGTTATGTTTTGTTTATTCAAGCTGGATAAACACTATAATATTGTACCAGTTATTCTTCCAGAGCATCCCCAGCTCAGATGATGGCCATGGTGCAAATGAGTAAATTATTAAAAGCTTTTCAAGGTATTTCTAAGCCTCTAAGACAGAAACATGATAAGAGGTGGATTACATTATGAGTTAAGAAAAGATGTTAGAGCTTTATTAGTAAATGTATATTGACAGTAATAAAATTAGCAATTTCCTTTTAAATATACAAACTGCTGTAAGATAAATTAAGTAATGTCTTATCACTTAAAAATACATAATTAGTAGTATTGAAACTGTTCTATAATATTTTTTTTGTTGCTTTAGCAGGAGTATTTAATATGGTTATTAGTTTTGCATGATTTACATTAACACTTAATTTAAATTTATATCACCCCTTGTTTATTATAGAGTTATGCATATGTTATATTTATGTTAGTTATGGAAAATTTAGGGTAGGTGTATATGATGTGAGCATATCTAGTTAAAATAAATGTATCGAAGGTTCTTGTATGATAGATCTTGTATGTTTGGATTTTTGTCAAACGTGCCTACCCCAGAAGAAGATGACAGCGAGTATGTGCCGGTGGAGACGGAGAAAAGACAAGCGTGCCCCGATATATGATGAGATAAAGTCTCTACCAAGTACCTATCTTGATGACAACAGATAATAACAGATGAATAAGTTTGCTGACTAAAGACAAAGCCAAGGCAGAAAACTTGTCTGCACCCAAGAAAAAGGGCATAGGTCAAACTCTTCCTCATTGACATGTCAATACACTAATATATGTATCTACTGGAAAAGATAAAAAAGATGTAAGGACTTGTTAAGATACCACATACTCCTTGTCTTATGCCTGAAGATCTGCACATGATGAACCAGAGAATCTCACCATCCAGAAGCAAATGATCCACCTGTTTATCACTTCCCGTAAGAGAGTGTGATGTATAAGACTAGGGTTGTATGAAGTTTGTCTGAACATATGTGTTCACTGTATTGTCACTTCCCTATTTATTCTACTCTGTACTATACCTGTTTTCTTTTTATGTTCTTTCACTTCTAACATTTCTGCACCTTGTTCTACCACCTTGCTAGGATCTAGTACGTACTAACATCTGATAAGGAATAGTAATTAGGGAAAGAAGAAGTTATCTTGCATAAACTCTGGGTTTTCAGTAATATCACTGCAAACTTTATTGGTTATTAAATCACATCTATCATCTAAATGCCTCATAAGACAATAAGTATAAAAGGGAAATTGGTTCTATGGCCTAGTTATTGGTAATTGGTTGAAGAATTAAGTAAGGCCATTTTCTCTGCATTAACCATTGTGTTTTCTTTTACACATTTGGACTTTTATATCTATGCCATTGCTTTCTGGACTGTCTCTTGGATACATATCACAGCATATATGGATGTTTTCATTTAACCCAGTGGATTATTTATTTCCTCTATGGATATCGTCAAACAGGTGCTCACCTGTCTTCCTGGATGTATTGCTTTACCATCAAAATGTCATCTTTCCTTGCTCCCGCTTTATATCACAATAATTGAAAAACTTTAATTCAACAGAATATAATATCTGGACTGTGACACTTCTGCTATGGATCCCATTATTGAAAGACTTTTTATTATTCCACAAATCATATCAGATTAATAAACTTGTGATTTCTTAATGTTTATATTGATGTATACATATTGATGTTTTATTTATAAATATGTTTTCTTTTTACGTGTTCTTGTTGAGAATGTATTAAGGTAAAATGGTGCAAAGGACTCCATGTGATGTAATACCTCCATGTTGTAGGAAACTCACCTGTACCGGGTCTTTTTAGAGGTCTTGAACTTCTTTAAAGGCGAGTCCGCTTATTATGTTTTTATTATGCTTTTATAATGTTTTATAAGAATCACAGACACTGAAGGAATGTATTATGGGTTGTGACCTGACCAAGGGCAATAAAGCATATTATATATTATATATTATCACAAATTAGTTTAACCACAATGCCACACATATATACTCATGCTCTATATATATATTCACACCAAAATGTTTTGCTATAATTTGTTACACTTCTTTCATATAGTTATCTAGGTGAGATTACGGTTATAATCTAAGAGGGGAATGAAAGGTTTGCTTTTGTGTTATTCAGCTCAGCAAGAACCATTGATATCAGGGGTGGCTAGAAACTGCTCTGGAATGTGTATTAATGAAACCGTTATCTCCCAATTATTTTCTTCCTAGTTTCCTTACATAGATCCTGAGAACATTCTAGGAATGTGAATGTACGTGACCAACTCTGTGTACCTGGTACTGGAAGAAAATGAGACTTGTCAAGCTCTGACCAAAGTTGAAATAAACGTAGAATATGTTTGGAAAAGCTCTGTGTGTGTGTGCATATTCTAGACAGGTCCCCAGGACGTCTTGGAGTTCTGGGCTACCTCGGCAGTCTAAGTGTAGAGATGTCGCGAATAGTTCACCGGCGGATTGTTCCCTGCGAACATATACGAGATTCGACCCGCCCCCAATACTTTATCATTGAGCAAACTTTGACCCTGCATGTCACAGTCAGCAGACACATTCCAGCCAATCAGCAGCATACACTGCCTTCCAGAGCCTTCTAACTCATGGACAGCAGCCATTTTGGAATCATAACTAACTTGCAGTCTTACTGAGAAGAGGGAGAGTGTAGGTGATACTGATTGAATAGGGAAATCAATAGCTAGGCAAGTTTATTCAGTGTCCAGTGCAGTGCTGAAGGACTCTTGTGCATTATTATTATTATTATTATTATTATTACTACTATATAATGTGTAGATGTACCAGCTGGGCATGCTCTTGTGCATTATTATTATTATTATTATTATTATTATATAATGTGTAGATGTACCGTCTGGGCATGCTCTTGTGCATTATTATTATTATTATTATTACTACTATATAATGTGTAGATGTACCAGCTGGGCATGCTCTTGTGCATTATTATTATTATTACAACTATATAATGTGTAGATGTACCAGCTGGGCATGCTCTTGTGCATTATTATTATTGTTATTATTACTACTACATATTGTGTAGATGTACAAGCTGGGCATGCTCTTGTGCATTATTATTATTATTACTACTATATAATGTGTAGATGTACCAGCTGGGCATTCTCTTGTGCATTATTATTACTACTATATAATGTGTAGATGTACCAGCTGGGCATGCTCTTGTGCATTATTATTATTTATATTATTACTATATAATGTGTAGATGTACCGGCTGGGCATGCTCTTTTGCATTATTATTATTATTATTATTACTACTATATAATGTGTAGATGTACCAACTGGGCATGCTCTTGTGCATTATTATTATTATTATTATTATTATTATTATTATTATTACTATATAATGTGTAGATGTTCCAGCTGGGCATGCTCTTGTGCATTATTATTATTATTATTATATAATGTGTAGATGTACCGGCTGGGCATGCTCTTGTGCATTATTATTATTATTACTACTATATAATGTGTAGATGTACCAGCTGGGCATGCTCTTGTGCATTATTATTATTATTATTATTATTACTACTATATAATGTGTAGATGTACCAGCTGGGCATGCTCTTGTGCATTATTATTTTTTATATTATTACTATATAATGTGTAGATGTACCGGCTGGGCATGCTCTTTTGCATTATTATTATTATTATTATTATTATTACTACTATATAATGTGTAGATGTTCCAGCTGGGCATGCTCTTGTGCATTATTATTATTATTATTATTATTATTACTACTATATAATGTGTAGATGTTCCAGCTGGGCATGCTCTTGTGCATTATTATTATTATTATTATTATTACTATATAATGTGTAGATGTACCGGCTGGGCATGCTCTTGTGCATTATTATTATTATTACTACTATATAATGTGTAGATGTACCAGCTGGGCATGCTCTTGTGCATTATTATTATTATTATTATTACTACTATATAATGTGTAGATGTACCAGCTGGGCATGCTCTTGTGCATTATTATTATTATTATTATTATTATTATTATTATTATTATTGTTACTATATAATGTGTAGATGTACCGGCTGGGCATGCTCTTGTGCATTATTATTATTATTATTATTATTATTATTACTACTATATAATGTGTAGATGTACCAGCTGGGCATGCTCTTGTGCATTATTATTATTATTAGTATAATAATAATAATAATGCACAAGAGCATGCCCAGCCAGTACATCTACACATTATATAGTAATAATAATAATAATAATGCACAAGAGCATGCCCAGCCGGTACATCTACACATTATATAGTAATAATAATAATAATAATAATGCACAAGAGCATGCCCAGCCGGTACATCTACACATTATATACTAATACTAATAATACTAATAATAATAATGCACAAGAGCATGCCCAGCCGGTACATCTACACATTATATAGTAATAATAATAATAATAATAATGCCCAAGAGCATGCCCAGCCGGTACATCTACACATTATATACTACTACTACTAATAATAATAATAATGCACAAGAGCATGCCCAGCCGGTACATCTACACATTATATAGTAATAATAATAATAATAATGCACAAGAGCATGCCCAGCCGGTACATCTACACATTATATAGTAATAATAATAATAATGCACAAGAGCATGCCCAGCCGGTACATCTACACATTATATAGTAATAATAATAATAATAATAATAATAAAGCACAAGAGCATTAAGGTCTTATTATGGAGAGATCTTACATCTCATGGGTTATCGACCCCAATTTTGAGATAATTAAGCACATGAGATAAACTCGTTAGGAGAACTGGGGACTCGTTAATGTGATTTCGGCTTCAAATGCCCAACTTTTCCCAACTCATTGTGTTTATATTTATTTATATTTGTACTTTTCGTTCTTCAAGTACTGGGACCTCCAGAGTTACTGAATACTGTTGTTTTTATTCCTCCTCCCTTTGACAGATGTGCTTGGCGTGCTGAGGGCCATAGGGTCACGTATAGTTGGACATGACTGAACAACTAAACAGCAGCAATTATTGCTATGTTATATTATTATATTACTGTACTAGAGCCTGGTCATACAGCGCTTCGCAGACCCTGAGTCGACAGTGATTGGTGGGACCCGGTGCAGAAACACTTAGGGACCACTTTGCAACTTCTCTATAGACATTGGGTGCCTTTTAGGTTTAATTAAAAGTTCTAATATATAAAAGTTTAATTAAAAGTTCTAATAATGGGAGATTTTAATTACCCTGAAATAAACCGGATAAATGAGACCAGCAGATCATCTAAGGGGAGCAGGTTCTTGAGTACACTCAGGGATCATTATCTGGCCCATGTTATACAAGAACCTACTAGAAATGGGGCCATCTTGGATTTAGTCATCGCAAATAATATTGATATAGTATCAAATGTTGGAATAGGGGAACCTTTGGGAAACAATGATCACAACACAGTCTTATTTGAGATTGAATTAAAAAAACAACATTTTAAGGGGCCAACAAAAACTCTTAATTTTAAAAGGGTAGATTTTAACGGTCTAAGGGCAGCAATACAAAGTATAGCCTGGGACAGAGAAAAAATGTATTCAGGTCTCAGAGCATAATAAAGTGATTTCGATTTGTAACTGCTTTGAGAGTGCTATCGCTGGCAGCCAATCAGCAGTAATCCAGATATATAACTGCAGAGTAAAAAGTAAAACATTTTAGTGTAGTGTAAAGTCTACATTTTTATTTTCCATTACTAATTAATACTTATTAAATGAATGCACAATAATAACTATTGTGAATGAACAAATGTATTAGGAAGTGTGAAGCGTTAATGTATGTAAAGTAACGGCAGTGTAAAATATGCTATTAAGCGTATTTTTTTATATATATATATATTTTTTAATAATAATGAATTAATTAATTACTAAAATACTTTACCTATTTGTAATTAATATATCCAGTGATCAATATCCTGAAGAGCTAACAATCAGTTTTGATTTTCCTGCAGCTTACAGTGTACATTTGGACTGTTGGTGACCTGAGGTGTAAGTGTCAGCAATATGCGCAGTGCACAAGGGGAAACCGCTTGTATAGTCGTGTAACGCGCCATTTTAGATTTGTAATGTTATTAGTTGCAAGTTAGTGTTGTAAAATGGCGGCGATTGTATATGTGTGACGGGGCTCGCCAGCAGTTTCCATTATTTCTAATAGTGTATTTTGTACCTCGTCTGTTCCTAGGTAAAAGTCGTACATGGCTGGCGATGTTTTGCGCGGTTTGGGGTCGTGTAGCCTCATTTTCATTTTTTCCGGACGCCATTTTTTTTGTCGCTTAGCCGATTTACAAGTGCCAAATGGGGAAGACGTTGCAGATATCACATATATAGTTGTGAGCAGGCGGGTTGTTGCTAACGCTGCGGGCTTGCGAAGCGAGGGCCAGAGTTGCTGGCAAGGAGCGCCGAAGGCTCCCATGTCGGCTGCAATGAGCCGCAGGTGGGACTTACACCATCAAATTTACGGACTTACCATCCAAAAATACGGGACTTAGAAAAAAAAACATTACAAGCTCACAAAAATACGACCTTAACGCCCGAACCGCGCGCACTTAAAACATTAAAAACACAATAAATACACACAACAAACACAGAAAAAGCTTACCCACAGCAAGGCGGGCACCGAGGACCTCTGCAAGTGAAGTTACACCTCCATTTAAGACACCCGAAAATCACCTAAGTGAGAGAATAAATAGCCGTTGAAAAAAAGAGAACGAGGCTACAGGACCCTAAACACACGAAACACATACAGATTTTCCTAAAAAGCTGTACGAGGTAAAGATACACTATTAACAAGGACGCTAAATCATCCACACCCGCGTACCACATACACATTCCCCGCCATTTTACAACACTAACTTACACAATGCGGAAGTACTCAGCTACCCTAACGGCTTCCCCTCGCGCACCCAGCCTATTTACACTACACACTGTGCATATTGCTGACACTTACACAGCAGTTTCACAGCACTGAAAACCTACATTGTATGCTCCAGGAACATGAAAACAGATTGTCAGCTCTTCAGCACAATGCTTCCTGCATATATTACTTACAAATAGGTAAAGTATATTCATTTAGTAATTATTTCATTAGCATACAAAAATACATATACACAAAAAAAACATTATCACATTAAACATAAAAGCCATTCACTGCGCACCTCACAACGAGCGCCAACGCTGCTCATAGCACACAAAGCCTTGCAATAAGCGCAAAAAACACATCCCCGCCGACCAAAGAATAACAGCAAAAGCGCCTATCAGAAAAAAAATACAACCAACAGCCTCGCAATGAGCGCCGAAGGATCTCCGACCGCCAACAAAATGAATGTCTCGTCCAAACACCATTACCTGCCTTACAATCTTATTGCCGCCATTTTTTGACGGGCAAGTCGCTAGTAAATATATAAAGATCAAGATAATAAAAGTATCAGGAAATGTAACACAAAGTGTCAGATGCAAGCGCGTCTGAATAATACGACAAATACAGATTTTTGTCATAAATAATATGATCGCAGTATTGGGTCATAAACCCTAAACACTGGAATCTGTTACATACAATTTACTGATCATGTCATTAATGGGCTTCAAGGGGGGGGATCTCTTTTCATACTTTTTGAGCGGTGCAAATCCAACATACGCAGAGCGGAAACGCCACGTCTGTGGGACACACACAAAGGGGTTCAGTTTGGGAGAAAAACCAAACAAATATGAAATATTTAATAATCATATTTTGATGTTACCAACAGATAAGGAAACGAAACTGAGGTTATTATATCTAATAGTAGCAAGCCTGGGAGTACTGGGCGTAATAATACTGCAGCAGGAGGTCAGGACTAATGTCACCTATAGACACCCAGACAGATAAAGGTCAGTACTAATGTTCCTCTATAGACCCCAGTCAGATAAAGGTCAGTACTAATGTCACATATAGACCCCCAGACAGATAAAGGTCAGTACTAATGTCACTCTATAGACCCCAGACAGATAAAGGTCAGTACTAATGTCACCTATAGACCCCCAGACAGATAAAGGTCAGTACTAATGTCCCTCTATAGACCCCCAAACAGATAAAGGTCAGTACTAATGTCCATCTATAGACCCCCAGTCAGATAAAGGTCAGTACTAATGTCTCTCTATAGACCCCCAGTCATATAAAGGTCAGTACTAATGTCACTCTATAGACCCCCAGTCAGATAAAGTTTTGAAATGTTTCTTGGATAGCATTGGGGCTAAAGGAGGTTTGGCCATCAGGTAGTCTAAAGATACCGTATATTATGTCCTCTCTTGGGGGGTAAAGACACTAATAATTCCTCCAATAAAATTCTGTTTTTTTATGTGGGCAAGGTCCCAGGTTAGGCCGTTTAGAATCCCTGCTGCTGCATGTTTCAGCTTTATTAAGGTGTAATTGTACAGCGTTTGACTCAAGTAGCTGCCTGTGCTGGGTCAGTTTGGCTTAATTGCTGGGCCCTTTTCCTGCCAAGATGGCGACCGTCAGTCCATGGGCCTCTATGTCCCCTTCACTACCTTTGCCCCCGCTTGTGTGCTTATTTGGGATGGCCCCCCTTTATATCTCCGGCCCGTGGCCTTCTTAGGTCCCCCCCTCAATCTCTGAGTGTGGGTATGCGGGCTGGGGTGTTGAATCAGGCCTACCTTCTTCTCTGCTCGCTGCAAGATCAATAATATCTAATTTTTCAGGCATGTGTACATGCCTAATTTTTCTGGCCTCTGGTGCTGCACTGTGCCTTCAACAACCAAACCCCAAAAAAGGCACATAACAGGGATTAAACTGATAGGAGTAGTACTACTTAACACACCACTCATATCTGGTGTAACAGTAGTGTACATTTAAAACAAAAAACATTTTTTCTACTGTAATAGATTGCATAGCAGTTAGTTGTCTGCAAGCGTGTGTGTCAGACCTACAGCGTCTACTCTGCCAACTTCTGCAAGTGCACAGTGCCACTCATATCTGTTGTCACAGTAGCTTGGACGCATAGTACCAATCTGTCAAAACCGTAATGATGAATGAGGTCTAGAGTAGCCTGGTTCCCTTATCCTCTACAGGTTGAGACCTAATGTTTGGGTGACTCCAGACCAACACATGAGTACAAGCAGCACACAAACTCAAAGCCGCCATCCTCCTCCTGGTCCAGCATCATCAGCCACATCAACCACTGCTGTCCTCCTTGCCCCCTCTCAACCATCCGCCACTGCATCTCTCGCCTTGAGCAGTTCCTGCTCATCTGCCCATAGTCAGGTGCCTGTAAAGGACATGTTTGAGCGTAAGAAGCTAATGTCTCAAAGTGCCCCAATATTGAAGTGATACGACCAACAAAGCATCTTTTTCCATCTCCCGGTTCTAAAAATCCAGGCCTTATACACGCCCCTTGATAGGTGACGTAACAAGTATTAAACTGATAAGAGTAGTACTTACAAACACGCCACTCCTATCTGGTGGCACCTTTGATTGCACGTGCCGTGCCCCAAAATTGAAGTGATACGACCAACAAAGCATCTTTTTCCATCTCCTGGTTCTAAAAATCCAGGCCTTATACACGCCCCCTGATAGGTGCTGTAACAGGTATTTACACTGATAAGAGTAGTACTTACAAACACTCCTATCTGGTGGCACCTTTGATTGCACGTGCCGTGCCCCAAAATTGAAGTGATACGACCAACAAAGCATCTTTTTCCATCTCCTGGTTCTAAAAATCCAGGCCTTATACACGCCCCCTGATAGGTGAAGTAACAAGTATTAAACTGATAAGAGTAGTACTTACAAACACGCCACTCCTATCTGGTGGCACCTTTGATTGCACGTGCCGTGCCGTGCCCCAAAATTGAAGTGATACGACCAACAAAGCATCTTTTTCCATCTCCTGGTTCTAAAAATCCAGGCCTTATACACGCCCCCTGATAGGTGACGTAACAAGTATTAAACTGATAAGAGTAGTACTTACAAACACGCCACTCCTATCTGGTGGCACCTTTGATTGCACGTGCCGTGCCCCAAAATTGAAGTGATACGACCAACAAAGCATCTTTTTCCATCTCCTGGTTCTAAAAATCCAGGCCTTATACACGCCCACTGATATGTGCTGTAACAGGTATTAAACTGATAAGAGTAGTACTACTTAACACACCTTATAATAATGCAGAGAGAGGCAACGCAGTGAGAGGAGTCTGAAGAAGAGGAGTCAGAGGAGGAAGGTGGCTTTGAGGAGGTGGAAGACCAAACACAGCAGGCGTCCCAGGGGGCTTGTTGTCACCTTTCGGGGACCCTTGGTGTTGTACGTGGCTGGGTGGAGGAAGAGACCTTCAATGACATCAGCGAGGACAAGGAACGGGACATGGCTAGCTTGGTATCCAACCTTGGTCTGTGGTCTGTCACTGTAAAGCGGGCCTAACCCTTACACTACCTGATCGATACAACATCATACCTGATGTTTTAAAGCACGTTATTCCAAACAATTTAGGAATGTTAGGTAATTTATGCCCTTTATGGCTTAAAACCAGACTCTGCATCAACTTTGTAATTTTCTGTGGGAGTTTTGCCATGGATCCCCTTTCGGCATGGCACAGTCCAGGTGTTAGTCCCGTTGAAACAACTTTCCCATCACTATTGTGGCCAGAAAGTGTCCCGTGTGGGTTTTAAAATTCGCCTTCCCATTGAAGTCTATGGCGGTTCGCCGGGTCGCGAACAATTGCGGCGGTTCGTGTTCGCGGTTCGCGAACCGAAAATTTTATGTTCGCGACATCACTATCTAAGTGTAATCTGTGAAATTCCCAAACAAGAGCCACAGAATACAGAAAAAAACAGATTCCATAACTTAGTACAAACATTTTTACGGACATCTCTCTCCGTAACCCTGGCCGCCTGCCAATCCAAATGGCCATCTTAGAGAGAAAAAACTCACATTCACATTCTTTAAACCATGATATATTACTGTCATTTAGTTCTGCCTGCTCTTATCAGTGACACAAAAAATAGACTCAGTTCTTACAAAATACAATTTATAATATTATTCATTCACAAATAAAAATAAAACACCATCTAACCGGAACCTCTTCATCACGTATTATACATTATTTTATCTTTAAATACTTGGCAATGGTCCAGTTTGACTCAGGCGCCATTTTGACATACTTGAAAACTAATTTTACATGCTCTGTTATTAAGTGTCTGTTTTTCAACCAAAAAGCACACTATTACTGTTATCGTTTGTCCAGGCATGCAGCCTGCTGCAAGGCTAAGAATAATCTTTAATGCACAAGAATGAAAAATACATTGTCCCGGTTAGGGGGAGAGAGAGGGGGCTAGCACTGCTCTGTGAAGGGAACATTCTAATAAGATAACAGAGTAAACCAACAAGCATTTTGCAATGAAAGTATAACAAAAAATTAAAAACACACTGTCTCAAAAAGCAGACAAAATCAATTATTTCTCGTTTCACTCTACACCAATAGGAATGGGGGGGGGGGGGCGTGGGGGGCAAGGGCCAGCTAGATATTAACACAGACAGTTTTCTTTACACTACTCTAATTTAGGGCACAAATAAAGTTTGCGGTATATGGCTCATATCCACAAAAAAATAATTCTGTGGACATTTAAGCATTTAGCCCCATGCTGCTCCCTCTCACATGCCATGACACCAAGAAAAGAAATAGTCCTTTGTTTATTTCTCATGGTGAGTTTATTTAGAAAAAAGAGTGTGAGCTAGTATTAGTCACCAACTCACTCAGTTACTGAATTGAAACTGCCAGAACATCATAGACACTCATTTTTATATCTGTTTACATTATAATGAACTGATCCATATTTTCCCCCATATACCAACATGGCATTTCCCACCAACAACCAATCATATTTTTTTTATATAATATCCAATAGGTCATCTGTATGTGCTGATCATGCAGTGAATGCATGCCCAGTACATGCCCCTAGATGCGCGCACACTTTTTACAGATCTCACATTATGATCATCCTTGAATCATGTCCTTGAATATGTTAGGGAAAATATATTTGCTTTGTCTAAAAACCTGCGAAATTGTTATGTCATGGGTCAGATGTATTTAACCATTTCATAACTAATATCTTGCAATTGGAAAATTACTGGTCCACAGCCTATATCCCAGCCAAATGTTACACTTAACTGGAAAGAGTGCTAATTGTATATATATTTATATACATATATATATATATATATATATATATATATATATATATATATATACGCTAAAAAGTAAGGACAAGTAACTGTGACAGATACTAAATAACAAAGGTTTTTGTTTTTGCCCTCCAACTGTCACTATACTTCTTACCAGGTTATACAACTGGAAACTGTTGCTCAGGCAAGCCAAACACACAACTACTTGATAAGTAACCTGTCACCATAATGTTCATAATTTTATACAGTTGGAAACAATTGGGGAAGCAAGCAACACAAACAACTGGTTGTTAGGCAAACTATCACCATACTTGTCACCATTTCATACAGTTTTGGTGAAGTGAGTCAAACAAACAGCTGGTTGTTAAGCAACCCATGCCCATACTGGATATGCAATAACGCGCCAACACATTCCGTAGCGCTGGATAACATATTCCGTAGCGCTGTACATATTCCGTAGCGCTGGATAACATATTCCATAGTGCTGTACATAAATTAAGTTCAGACAAAGATACATACAAATTAACATATAGCAAAGCAAGGAGGGCCCTGTCTTTGAGCTAAGAATCCAATGTCCATGGTGAATTCCCAAAGTACTTAGGATAGAAACTTGCAGACCTTACAACCTAAGGTATAGAGAGTGGTAAAAGAGGGAGAGAGAGGGAGAGAGAGGTGATAAGCCTGTTATGGTGGAAGGTGACACGCTTCTTTAAAGAGATGCATTTTAAGTGAGGTTTTAAATGTTGTGAGGCAAGAGGATAATCTGGTGGAGCGAGGCAAGGATTTCCAGAGACTTGGGGCAGCACGATATATATATATATATATATATATATATATATATATATATTGGTATAGAAATATTAATTATATAATAATTATTTCTTTCTCTCTGTATACGGGAATATATTTGTTGTTATAATAGTTAATATAATTTTCTAATCTGGTGATATACCGCTGTGGAATACAGAATATAGTTGTTGTTATAATAACTAATATTATTTTCCTTATCTGGTTGTATACTTGTGGGTTACGTTTTCTTTTAGAGCTAACAATTGAGAGTTTTTCTTGCCTCAATATTTTGTAGGAGTCAACCATTGAGAACAGGTATTTGTGCCCCTTTTATATACAAGTTATATTGCCTGTGCAAGTTTTAATCTTACTTTTCCTTGTTTGCATCAATCTGCATATATCTTTTACATTTGGATTATTTTTTACATTTTTCAAATTTGTGCATAGACCTTTTTCATTTGTGATTTGTATCTTTTTTTATTTTATTCTTCCAAAACCTTTTTGTATGATTATTTGTCTTTGTGCCCAGAAATATATATTTTAATTCATAATTCCTATTTGTGTGTCTTATTTCTTGACCGATCTCAAAAGAATAGAATATAGAAATTATGCATTTATTATTAAATGAATACATTAATTTCTTACACTGGTTTCACACCAGGGCTAACATGCGATTACAATATAAATCAATAATTAGCCTTTACACAAATATTTCTAAATTCACTTTCCTTTGTATATCAGGCTACTCATATACAAATTTTATATCACAAGAACGTATATAATAAACCCCTACACATAAGTATTCAGATATTCAGCAAGTCACTGCCCAACAAAGCTTCCAAACATATAATGTCCCTTCTAGGTCTTGAATAAATCCCAAAATTGGATCTTCGTAGTGAATGAAGTTGAAAGTTCACCCCCTTCCTAGAAGAAGACCCAAATATTGCCCTTGTACCCTTATGATACAGTTGGTAAATGAAGAACTATCATTTTGAGTAGAGTTCCATGTTGTCTGTCTCCTGGGACCAGGGGAGAAAGTTCCAGCCACTTCACTGGGCCGTTTGTTCCCTGTAACCTCTGTCCAGTTTTTCTGCGGCCTGGTGACTTGTGAAGAACTATTTCACTGTTCATGTTCCTCACCTTATAGATTGAGCCCTTATATTGGAAAATTAGTGCAAACGAGAAGCCCCATTTGTAGAGAATTTTAGACTTTGCCAGAATTTGCAGGGATGGTTTCATTGCCTTGCGTTTGATTAGAGTGACTGGGGACAAGTCCATGTAAGCCAATAGAAGAGTCCCATCTGGACCCCTTATCGCTGGCATTTTTCGAGTTGTTGTAAGTACCAGGTCCCAAGATCTTTGTTGGGTGATCCTGATAATTACATCTCTAAGCATATTTTGGTCCTTAGTTGATCCAAGGGCCCTATGGGCTCTTTTGATCTCCCACCCGATCTCAGGATACACTGACATATTGCTGTAAACCAGTAATTATGTTTGGAATCCCTCTGAGTCTAATGTTATGTCTACAGGAGCGGTTTTCCAAGCCTTCAACTTTCTCCTCCAGCTCCCGTATTTTTGAGGAATTTTTGGTAATCTCCTGTTTGTCGTGCTCCTGAGTTTCTACTATCTGAACAATGGATTCTTCTAAAAGTTGCATTCCCTGTCCAAGAGATGGAATGTCCTTCTTCAGCCCATCCACTGCATGAGTTATTTGATTGCACAACATTTTTTCTATTTTTGCCAGTGAGCTATCTGCCAACTCCATTTGTTGTGAGGGTTGTTCTGACCCCTCCCCATTATTGGAGGCAAAACTGGCACCAAACAGCCTTACATAATGGTCTCCTTGCTATGCGGTTTGTTGACTGCACTGGCCTATCAGGAGCAACAGAGCCACAATACACTCTCCTCTCTGTATCTTGCCTGTTCTAAGCATAGAAGCCTGTAAGAATGAGGTAGGAGTGTGGAGATGAGCAGTTCGTGCTTAGCTGATGTGAACTTTTATAATACCCCACCTGATTATGGGTATATGAAATCCAAGATAGCGCAGTGTCCCTTTCTGGCTTTCCCGCCCACACCGAAATGGCACCATATAAGTACTGGATGCTGCCGGCCCAAAGTTCTTGAATATAGCCCCCTCAGTGTTTTAATGTATATTAGTTTGTCTTAGGCCTTGTTGTCTTTACCCACTCCACTGTCTCCAATGTTCTAAGGGAATGTTTCAAATACATAAACTGTGTATTTTAGAGATAGAAAAGTCCTAAAATGGTCACTGCAGTTTTAGGCGGGAACGCTCTTCAAGAAGCCAATAACCAGTGTTTCTGTAACCCCTAATATAGAAGAGGGGTATGCTATATTCCAAGTCTCATTCTGGGAAATTCCTGCCTTTATGGAGTGCAGCAATCCCTTGCTGCTGGCTACACCCCAGATGTGGCGTTTAGAGAGCACAGCCACCTGGGGCAATATGGCCACTGTTGCATGTTCTTTAGCTCCCCCTTTATTAAAAGGGCAACAGGCTTATCCTCCGGTGGCCACTTTGCTCTTAAGCCTGCTCCTCTGACCAGGAGACTACTTCAGTCGCTTCCTCAGATCTGGACACCGCCTCTTGCAGATTCTTAGGTGCTGGGAGCGCAGCGTTTCTTATTTTTGTGTTTTAAAGCCTCATTAAGTTTGCTTTTGTTTTGTTTGCTTGTTAATTTTTTTTATTGTTGGCAACAAGTGTTTAGAGTATTTTTTATACAGATTGCATGGTCTCCTTTATTTTTGATGAAAACAGAGAGTTCGATTCTGTTTTTAATTCAAAACGGATTTTTTTTTTTTTTTACTATTTTTTGATTTTCTGAAGAAGAGGTGCCCCAAAGGAACCTCACCAGATATTAATATAGTTTCAGAACTAGTAATTTCTGGAGCTACATGAATATAAATGTAAATATATTACTGTTCCTAATACTAATTTAGTACTGCAAGTTATGCATTTCAAATGTATCCGTTTTTTTGTTTAATAGTCATTTGAAACTAATTATACATTTTAGTATAATCCCATTGGTCAGTTATTGGTTTTATATCATTTTAGCTCTTGTTATAGGTCCTGACCTATGTTAGGGACACAGACCTTTTTTTCAGGTCACCATAATTTAGGAATGTGTGGGTTATTTATGTTTTTCTACCTTTATTATTTTCTAACTCCTTTTATAGAAAGCAAGACTCGGAAGTACCGTAATATGGAAGTATTGAGACACGAGTTAGATGTACAACGTTAGTGATTTCACTAAGATCCTGCTGAATGCTTTACGTATAGTTGTGGGTCTTATTTCCTAAAGCTTTTATGCTCATGACTTACACAGCTATTGTTTTTTTCAAAAATACTACATTCCTTTTGAGTACAAAAATCCAGATATAACAAAAAAAAACAACAAATGTTATATGCGACTTATTTAGGAGCATGTAGGCATTGCTCTTTTTAATAGGGACTACACCATATGTTTGTTATAAACAAAATATACTAGTTCATTTCACATATAAAAGTTTATTTTCAGTACAAATTGAAATAAAAAGATTTCAGATTTTCAATTTGTCACTTTAGGCACTTCATACAATCAGTGAAGAAAAACAAAAATCTACATGGAAACAAATGGCACCATTTTTTTTAAAGAAATAATTTATAAGATTTAATTATCAGAATGATTAAATTAAGCACATCCGATTGTAAAATAAATTTGTGTATAAAAATGATAAAACTTCTGAATCTACAAAACTTCATGACCACTCAATTCTTTCACAAGCAGAGGGGTTGAAAAATCAATTTTTAAATATAATAAAAAAAAAAATGCCAGGGAAAATGTTTGAAACTTAAAAAAAAAAAAAAAAAAAAAAGTAAATAGTGAAGTATATTGAAGTATATGCATTTATAGAAACACAGCTCACATCTTCTATGTTATTTTGAAGTGGTGAATAAATGTCCATATATTCCCTTTGAGGCAGAGGAGGTCACTCTGCCAGTGCATTTTCTTTTCAGTCCATTTAACATAAAATGTGAAGACCCTCTTGGAAAAAGGACGGAATGAAATGTCCATGAACAATCTCAATCACATAGGATACTTTAAAAGGAAGCGATTGAAGGCATCGTATATAGCTTGCCTAGAAAGACAAAGGAGAGTTAGATGGACAGACATCGCTTTTTGGTAAAAGATCACAATAATAAACAAACAGCCATCAAGGTCTAGAAGGTTTGTGTAATATTACATGTAAATGATACAATAAATAATAAGGATATATTTATACTCAGGAGTTTATCAAAAGTTATATTGTTGCTATATCCATGTTTTTATCTATTTTTATATTCCTTAGCATAATAAAATCAATATTTGCCAATTAGATGTAAATATCCATACTACATCTTCTAATGCATTTAGCACGTCCCGCAGCTTCCTTTTGGCCTATGAGCCAATTTGGGCTAGAATCTGCAATTCATAACTTTATACAATTGGGCTACTAGGACTTTCATTATGCCAGATGCGACTGATACTTAAAAAAAAAAAGGGCCATGTCTTGTTTTATTAATGTACTGTCGACTAGTTGCAAAAACATTATTATTATCACATGCATGACTAAGGCTTTACTTCACTACACCATGACAGTAACCCACAAGGAAATTAGTACTGGTAGTGTGTATATATATATATATATATATCGATATATATATATATATATATATATATATATATCGATATATATATATATATATATATATATATATATATATCGATATATATATATATATATATATATCGATATATATATATATATATATATATCGATATATATATATATATATATATATATCGATATATATATATATATATATATATATATATCGATATATATATATATATATATATCGATATATATATATATATATATATATATATATATATATATATATATATATATATATCTATATATATATATATATATATATATATATATATATATCGATATATATATATATATATATATATATATATATATCGATATATATATATATATATATATATATATATATATATCGATATATATATATATATATATATATATATATATATATATATCGATATATATATATATCGATATATATATATATATATCTATATATATATATATATCTATATATATATATATATATATATATATATATATATATATATATATATATATATATATATATATATCGATATATATATATATATATATATCGATATATATATATATATATATATCGATATATATATATATATATATATCGATATATATATATATATATATATATATCGATATATATATATATATATATATCGATATATATATATATATATATATATCGATATATATATATATAGATATATATATATATATATATATATATATATATATATATATATATATATATATATCTCGATATATATATATATATATATATATATATATATATATATATCGATATATATATATATATATATATTTTTTTTTTTTTTTTTTTTTCCCACATATACACACACGTGTATATAATATACCACACCTAATTCTTTTGTAGCAGTCTAATCCCTATGTTTTTAGTTCTATTAATATAATCTGTTATTATAAATCATAGTTGGGAATGAGGCTCTTTGTGCACAAACATATGAAGATTGATATGAATTTTAGGTAAGTTTTTGGTTACCCAAGTAACCAAAAGTAGTAAGTAATAAAAAAGTGAGGTAAGTAGTAAGGAGACCTTTAAAGAATGATGCCGACAGGGACAAGATAGATCATTGCACATGAAATGAGACAATAGTAGAGTTTGTATTCAATAATATAATTTCTATCCCACCCAAAGTTTTTAAAGACTGTTAAAGATAATTAATTTATTTTAACACAACCAATGACTTGCAAGTACAAAATTATGAATTTCATAACCTAGATGAACAACGTTCCTGTTTGATTATAGTAGTGAAGACTTTTGTGAGTAAAATTGGAGATGGAAGTGAAAAAACATGTAAAACATATTTACATATTTTAATATAGCCACAGCCTCTGAGGAAGCTACATATGTGGAGAAATAGACATTAAGCTGGCCTTTTTTTTTTTTTATTCTTAGCATTTAGCAACCGGTTTTCATATATATCATACTAAAGAACTTGTCAGGCCCACAATAGGGCATTGGAGAATTTTCTCTTTATGTTACAGCCTATGAGTTGATCTGCTGGTAATGTAAAATAGTGAATAAGGAGACCACTGTATAGTAAAAAAACAAATATGAACCCTATCACAGTCATTTATTGGACTATTGTGATGAAGAGTATGCGACTATTTCTTCTATCTATTGAAGGGCTCTTAGCCAGATTTGGGATATCTCTTAGAGAGCCTTCCGGGAAGGAGGACCCAGCAAGGTCATAAGCCTAACCTTCCACGATATCCCTGTTTATTAGATTATATATTTGATTTATGTGGTTTGGAAAGAATGATGTGGACTCACTTTTTAAAACTGGCATGAAATAATTTAATAACATTGACAATTTTAGGTACGCCTTACATTGTATTGAGGATAGTGCATATATTTAGATAAATGGATAAATAGGCAAGTTTAGGTCTTAGATGTACCCAAAAGACATGACACAGCAATGGTGAAAAGTGTTGTGCTAAAGCATAAACATTAAGCCTTCAGTAAATGTGACCCTCCATCTAAGTAATGTAATTTTCTGAGACTGGTACATAAAGCTCTATTTTCACCATCCTTCTGTAAAGTCCAGCAGCTTTCAAACACCTACAGCTCACTGCCTCAATCTGAATATAGAGGGGAAAGGAATATTGCCCCACCTGAAGAGACCTTGTTTGAAGAGGTAGGCACTGACATGACCACCTTCCAGATATCTGATCTCACATCCAGGCCAGATCTCTTGGAGGCTGCGCACACCTATCCGTGGGACATAGGCATCCTCTTTAGCTTGGACAACTATAATTAGAGTTGGATCCACAGGAACTGGAAGAAAAGGAAATCATTTAAGAATATGGTGTCTTGTGTAGCACATTTATAGCAGTGACCTCAGTTGAAATCGATTACAAATGGCATTTATACATTAAAGTATAGTTGTGTAAGCTTATAAAGGTGCTTATATATCAGGCAGGGAGCTTTGTAGAAACTTGGTATCAAAAAAATCAATATTTTAAGAAAATAAACATAATAAAGCTTTTGCAACTTAAATTTTAAAAAACTTTGGTTCAGGGAAATAGCAGTGCTGCTTTTCTCTTGCCCTTATTAAGTGTGCAGCTTTATGTTCAGATCCTTTCTTACCTCCTGGACACCTGATTGGGGTGGAGAGAACCAGCTCTGCTAACTTATGAAATACCTTTAGAAGGGATTTCTTTTTATTGCTATTCAGTTAAATAACCAAAAGTAACCCTGTTGTACAAGAGTTGCAGAGGTCATATATATATATATATATATATATATATATATATATATATATATATATATATATATATATATATATATATAGTAAATTAGCCTTTTATACATGCACTTATTGAAAGAAAAAAATAATAATAATAATCATAAGCTTCTAGGGGACATAAAGCCACCATATTTGCTCTGCAACATCAGGCACAGGATGGAAAAACATGTATTTTTTACATTTGTAATTTAGTTTTATATCTTTGCATACTATATTTTTACAGTTTCTCTTTTATCTTGTAACCAATATGAAATGACTATTTAAAAAAAAAAAAATTATTATGTGGTTGTGCAATGTCACAAGTCCATTAGTCCAGTGCACTAAGCCTCTATATGCTTTCCAATGGATGAAAAAGAACAATATATCCAATACAGAGCTAAAACTGAAAATATAACACTTTCTTACTCCGTATTATTATACATATATTCGTCTTATACCACCCATTTATAGCTCATATATATTTCAATTGTATCTTGTAAACAATAAAAATTGGAGGGTGTAACCGATCCTCCTACAATCCACCGGACGGTGCAGCCAATTCAATATTCTGTTAGAACACAAATAATTTAGCTGCAATTTTAGAAAAGGAAAACATTGTTACATAGTAATTAATGTTGAAAAAAAGACTCAATCCATCAAGTTCAACCTTTTAAGATCCTCTAATCCTAACCCCAGAAACTGGAGATCAAATTTCTCCCTGGATCAATATTCCTTCACTAGTTATCTAGGATAACCTTGAATGCCCTCTTTATTCAAAAATATATCTAACCCCTTTTTGAAGTTATCTATCGAATGCACGGTCACCACCTCCTTTGGTAGAGAATTCCACAGTTTAACCACCCTAACTTTGTTTAAGGTGAAATCTTTTTTTCTCTAACCTCAAAGGATGTCCTTTTGTTAGTTGAAAAACTCTTGCTACAAAAAGTTCACTTGACAAAGCCTTATATTGACCCTGGATGTATTTAAATAAGGTAATCATATCCCCTCGTCGACGCCTTTTTTCTAGCGAAAAAACGGGTAAATTAAACACCATATTTATCAATGCGTCTATGTTCTATTGTGAACTGGTAACTTGTTGGACGTTAAACTCTCTCTCATAGCATTTTATGCCCCTACCACTAAACCTCACTCCTCCCTTATCAGGCTTCTACAATACCTCAGGTCATATGATGTGGGAAAGATTTAAATCTAACTCTAAATCCACAACTTGATAGATCTACCAAGACCAGGGGACAGGTTTGCTGCCAAGATATCCTGGATAGACTCACTATTACAGGAGTTACACATAGTAGACACATGGAGATTGCTCCACCCAATGGATAGAGAATACACCTTTTATTCTCCTCGCCATAACACATACTCAAGGATAGATGAGACGCTTATTGATTCGTCACTCTGAACAGCTAACTAGTTCAGAAATGTATCCATGCACTTGGTCTGACCAGTCAGTAGTCGGTGTATCTATCGCTTTGGGCACAAATGCGCGCTTAGCCTGTTCATGGAGGCTGAATGAAATGCTCTTAACCAGCCAGATATTCAGACATCACATAGCTAATGATCCTGAGCTCTTTTTCTCCACAAACTAAGATTGGAATCAGATATCGGGTGGGTCTGGGTGGCCCATAAAGCCTTCATTAGGGGAGCGTGCATTAAATATGGGTCCGTAAATTAAAAGCAATTACAAATTAAAGAGACAGTCCTGAGAGTGGAGCTAATGGTTCTGGAAAAACAAAATCAACTAAATCCATCTCGTAGACTCCACCAATCCATTGACAAATTGAGGTCAGAGTTAGATCTAGTCTTATCACGCTATTCGGAGAAGGCTATGAGAGGGACGCTACACAAATTTTATACCCAAGCCAATAAACTGAGCACCCTCCTAATTGGCCCCAATATCTCTGGGAATCCTCTTGGTTAAACTTAACTTAAAGGTTCCCTCAATAGCAGTGTCTTGGAGATATATATATATATATATATATATATATATATATATATATATATATATATATAGTTTTTTATCCTGTATACTATATCCTAAAAAAGGAAATTTTTTTTTTTAGTGGAGATGCCGTACAAAATTATGCTTATCTAGTAGAACATGTATATCTAGATGAGGTAACCATTGCAAAATATATACTATGAATCTTTACATGACCCCCTATGCAGGTGAACCTTGCTGAATGATTACATTTTTTGTTTTTGTATTTCATTGGAGACATTATTGTATATTGCTGCATCATCTGTATGTTGATATCTTTATTGTATGATATTGTTTTTTTTTACATTGTGTCCCTCTCCCCTTCTGCCTTATTTTCCTCTTCCTCTCAGAGTTTATGTTTGATTTTTAGGTGTTCTTTGTTTAGTTTATTTTTAATACTTTTTGGTATGTTTGCATTTGAAATAAAAAAATAAAAACTCAACTGAGACTTTGACCTTTTTTATTTTTGAATTTGAAAATATTTTGTAAATATTCTGCTTTTCTTAGTTACACTTATCACAGGTACTGTAAACTCTTTACATTAAGATGTAACTATTGTTTATGTATATGATATAATATGCCATTATAAGTACATTTCTCACTCAATAAAAAAAAATTAAGAACGAAATATAATACTAAATACAGTTTTTATACACACAGTTTTATTTTGATATAGCATTTAGGTATTTTGCTCACATATTAAATACAATCCAATTAAAGGATCACTGTAAATTGTGACATTTGTAACACATTACGAACATTGAGTAAGCCATGGATTTAAAAGCATTTTTAAGTAAGTTTTTATTTTTCTAAACACGTAGTGTGAAGACGGAGTAGGAGTGTTTTCCTAACTTGTATTATCTATTCAAGAGTGGAAGAGGAGAAAAGAGGAGGGAGGTAGATTTGTTGATTAATTGGTGAATTCAGATAAGATTGCAGCACAGGCCACCTTCTCCCTCCCATAGGCTCAGAAGGGGTAGCTAGGAAGTATACCTTGCTCTGTGACACACCCCTCGTGTCTTGAATTGGAAGACTATCATGTCACTTCCGGTGCACCAGAATGAACAGTTTCAATGAAAATGCTTTTTTTTTTGCCCAGCTGCTAATGCTGTTTCTGTGCTGCATACTTCACAAATATGAAGTTTTTTTCCTTCTCTATTATGGCCCATTAATAATAAAGTATTGTAATTGTTATTAATTTTATTTCTACTTACTTCCTGAACTCTGCATTATACCCAGCAAGACACGTACCTGAGAAGTTTGCCACGTGTGTACATTCATCCATGACTCCTTTCATAAATGACAAGGATTCCTTCTGCAAAGCTTCCCGCCTCTTCTCTTCCTTTTCCATCCTCCACCTTGCTGTTGAGCTGGAGCTCCTGTCATTAGCACCTGTAAGTGTCTGCCCAACACAAGACACCTTGGAGCCTCCTTCAAGCACAAGTCCATCTGTATCATTACTTGTATGAAAAGGCTGCACAGGGTCAGCAGGGAATGGGTCCCTGCTACCTTTAAGGCGAAAAAGGTTGGAGGCCAGCTTTAGGTGGCTCAGGCTATCAACGCTTCTTGGGGAGTTTTTAACAAAATCTTGTCCCATTTTGAAAGAATCTGTCTAAAGAGATTAAGAAGGGGAAATGCAAGTTACTGAGCAATATAATGTATACAAATGAAAACAAATATACTCTAATCATTAAACTAAATCTTCCATATTGAAACATCAGTGTCATTCTAAATCTTCGCCAAAAATGGCTCAATAATTCACTACCATTAAATGATTTTTTTTTAATTTTATTAAAACTTCAGTTCCCTGGGGAACCCATGATGTCTTTATTAACTGAAGATTTACAGGACCACTGTAGTGCATTTACAAATAAATATCATATATTTGCTGGACACATGAGAAACCGTTTATAGTAAAAAAAAAAAAGAGGGCAACACTTAGCTTTTATATTGTGTGTTTTCTCCTCAAGATGAGTTGGTATCTCCTACCGGTGTCTATCAGGGATGGTCAGCTCTGTCTGGACTATCATTGAGCTTGAAAACAGGCTGGGCTGATGACACTGGCCCAGCCCTGTGCTGCCATTTGCTTTACCCCACTGCTTTTACAGAGGTAACAGCTCTATTGTAACATGCTGGCAGCTACCCCCAGACCTTGCCTAGTGACACAGCATGAGCCAACATGGCTCCACTTCACTCTTTACGGAGCATGCTCAGTCTGAAGCAGAACCTACCCTGGTCAGACTTTTTTATTAATCCAACAAACAGGCAGAGCTGGCCATACCCAACAGGACACGGGTAGCTCTGCTGGAGGAAATATCAAACCTGATAAAAAGCTAAGAAAAATGTTAACTTATTTATTTTAAGCTGCAGACTCTTTTCAATAAACATTGCCCAGCAAACATATGAGCCTTACTTGTAAAACGTACTACAATGATCCTTTAAAAACAGAACTTTTGCTGTATTCCTTTTATGGTAGAATTGAAAATCCTTTTTTATATATAATCTATTTCAATCAATTGTTTACTATTGAAAAAAATCATTCTAATGTAGTGTTGGTTAATTTACTTTGAATTATGTTATTTTAGGCACAAATGAAAAGTCAAAATCCTTCCTACCTGCAGCTTTATCCAACATATATCAACTAGCGTATTGCCCGTCAAAAAATGACGGCAATGAGATGTGTATGTTGTAAAAGTTGTTTAGTTATTAATATACACATGGAATTGTAAGGTAGCTAATGTTTATGCTGTAGCCTCGTTTTCGTTTTGTTTGTCCGCCATTTTTTCTGCGGCGCTCATTGCCAAAGTACTACGGTTTAACGACTCGCCGTGCGAGGTTCGCCGGGCGATGATCGCCTGCAATGCTTATCGCTAAGCCCGCTAAACTACTACGGTTTAACAGTAAATATGGTAAAACGATCAAATGACGGTCAATAAAAATTAAATGTTGTGAAATTTGTTTGCCACACAACATGACGCTACATTTGTCCCTTTTTTTTTTTCTTAAAATAAATAAAAATAAAAACATTTTCCATTTTTATTTTTGTAACTTTCAACTTATATTTCATCAAATGCTTTTGTTTAGGCGGGAAATCTGATGTTGCGCGAGACAAAGGCGTTAAATCTGTGTTAATGTGTAAATCTGTAATTGCGTTTCGTAAAATGTACTCGCTACTGTCTTTTTACTCATTGCGCGGTTAATCCGCATCCTTTATCTCGTTGTTTTTCAAACACATATGTCTGTGGCTGTGTTTACGCAGTTCGTAGTAGTATAGCCTCGTTCTCATTTTTTGCGGCGGCCATTTTTTTCCTCTCTTAGCAGATTTTCGATCTTTGTAACTCGGCTAAATCGATGTAAATTGGAGTTCCAACTCACTTCCAGACGTCCTGCCTGGTTCCCCATGCTGTAAGTGACCTTTATTTTATTTTTTAGTGTGTATTTAGTGTTTTTTTTATTGTTTTTGTTCCGCCACTTATCTTGTAATTTTTTTCATCTGGTATTTTTTTTGTAAGTGCTACGGTTCAACGCTCATTGCCAAAGTGCTCCGGTTTAATATAACGTCTCGCCTCGCTATGCGAGGCTCGCCTGCAATGTGCGCCTGCGGCGCTCATTGCCAAAGTGCTACGATTTAAAGGCTCGCCGGGCGATGCCAAGTCGTACGCACTACGCAACCTAGCGGTTTAACGGCTCGGCTCGCTGCGCGATGAGCGCCTGTGGCGCTCATCGCTAAGTCGTACGCACTACGCAACGCAGCGTGACGACGAATCGTAGTTAGACAATTATAATATGTGATAATTCACTGCGGGGGGAATTTAGCAATTACCTACACACTAATTCCCCTTCTGTGTTGCTACCTTGTTGTGGTGAAGGGCCTTGTGCACTTCAATTAAGTTTTCTTTGTTGCATCTCAAAGACAATACATGACAATGTTTTGCAGTATTTATTTTTGTTGTTTAAATGTTGTGTAGCAGAATAAACTGCTTTAAATGTATAACTGCCTTGTGGGCTTGTCCCTTGGTAACAATGTGCTGGAATATAGCTGTATGAGCCATACGTATCTGCCAATTAGATCTACAGACACAGGTACTCTCTGTGCACACATTTTTTTCTTATTAGCTTCAAGCAGCGTTAAACATGTATTACTTAATATTTTTATGTAAAGGCTACTTTTCTAATGTTAAAACATACATGCATGAAATCCTAGTCCCTTCAACTGAATAGTATTAAGACCTTTTCGGTTTTCTGCCTGCCAGCCAGCCTTGTGTGAATGTTATGATTAGGGTAGTGGCAGATGATTTTTTTTTACATAGTAAATAAGTGGCATGCACAGCACTGCTGGCAGGAAGATCCTAATATTTTTTTCAAAGAAAAAATAAATAAAGATATACCTTAGAAATACCATAGATTTTTGTATAAATTGTAAATAATTAAGAAGGAACACCAAGCTCATTCACTTCCTGTTTCTAGGAAGAAACAGGAAGTTAATGGGCAGTGCTTGAAGCAGTGAGCGTGCCAGTCTGTCAGCTTCTTCTAATTCAGATTTAAAAAATTCTAACAGCTTAAAATATGAATGCATTTACTTTTAAATATAAATCTCTTATAAATCACTTACATCCAGTAAAGAGCAGTGGTAAGAAATGAATGGCAGGTTAAAATGAGTTGAAGTGTATTTTGAGGAGAAATTTACTTTTAAAAGGACAATTGTAGTTTGGCAACAAATAAAAAACTCACATGCTTGTGAAGTATGTAACAAACTAACATTAGCAGCAATTTAATATAGGAGCATAAAAGCATTTTAAAGAAAACCTTATATGCTTGTGTCATGGAAGGTGCCATCTTGGGCTGCTAGTTTGTCTGTAGGGAGACAAACTAGCTTTAATTTGACAAGGGCATAATCTTCCACGTGGCCATGTAATGTGTCACGTGGCCATGTAATGTGGCAACAGAACTGCTTAAAGATCTTATCTAAATCCATGGTACCTCCCAGGTTTCTTATCCTCTTAAGGAACAGTCAAAATGTCTACAACCATTAAAACAAAATAAAATATTTAAAAAAATTCTGTATACATTCTAAAAAAAGTAAAACATTTTGCACATAATCAAGTACTCACACGTTATACATATGATGCTTCAGTAATCATTTAAGATACAATTTTGATTTCTATGGCTGGAAATCTTTTACTACATTGCTTGTTAGCACCAGACTAGAAAGAGACATTATGCATTAGACGTATGTCAGACGCTAGAAAGCTCTAGATCCTCTTTAACCAGCTTAGCGTTTGGGAGGATAAATATAACTTAAAAACACCTAATATAATTCCCTTAAAGAAGCATGGTGGGTTCCATTATCTTTTCTGGCCGCTATTTCCCGGAGGGTGTCTCTGTAAGATAAGCTTTCCATTAGTCCTTGCGAAATCACTAGTTTAGCTGCCACAATCCTAAATTACAATTGTATATAAGAGCTAATGATAAAAGGCTGGATTTTAACATTTCAAGGTTCGTTCTTTAAAAGTGTATTTTTAACATAGGACTGACATGGTTTTGCCAAAACAGGTCACTGCTGTAAGTATAATGAATGTAAAAGTGGTTTAAAACTTGAATGTTAACATAGCTGGAAAGTTGTAGTAGCTCTTTAATGTTAAAGCTATATAACAATTTTTTAACCTGCATGCAATGTAAAGACAAGCTTGCAAATGTTTGTACACAAGGTCAGTCCAGTTAAAGGACATGTCTGATTAACATGTATTGCCAGGTGTCACTGTATGTACTCACCCCACAGTACTCTAGCATATGTATAATTTCTTTTTCATACACTGTCTGTGTGCCATATTGTTTCTCCAGCTCTCTCCAGTTCACAGCCTTACTTAAAACACCCTAAAATCAGATATAAGATGATCAGTAATTCAGGTAAAAAACACATGGAGTTCAGCTATCTATCGGAAAAAAAAATATATAGCACAGAAGAATATATCTCCAATAACCTTCCTTACATAGAGCCTCATTTAATTGCTTCTTTTTAGAGATCCGGGCTAGCAAGTTCCCTAGCTAATTAATTGTCAAATACTTGCGGCATCCGATAGAGTTACTTGCTCAAACCCGCAATAGATATAGATTATAATAAAAAAAAAAAAAAAAAAAAAAAAAAATCGCAATTTACTTCCCTTAAAGCCTTTGATCCTTCCCGGCCGCAAAGGCTAAAATCACAAACTGCTATTCAATTCCCCCGTAAATGGCCCAAAGTATACCAGAGCTTACTGGTACCAAAGAGGTCGCACAAAGGACTAGTAAAGCACTTACTTATCCTCCCCACTGGTCCTAACCGCCCCCCAAACCTCTAAAATTAAACCCCTATGCTGCCCCACAGCATTTAAAAATTGTAATCTCCCTCCTTGCAGGTCCATAAAGGACCTTAAAAGATCCCGCGATACAATTAAAATGAACCCTATCAATCATGGGGGGGCTATACAAACCCCCATAAGCCTCTAATCAACTCCATCACTCATGGGGGTCTATACAGACCCCCACAAGCCCCTAATTAACCCCATCAGTCCCCATAAGGGTCTATATAGACCCTTATGGGACAATAATTAACCCTCACATGAACCCTATAAGTGCCATGAGTATCCTCCAGGACCCTCATGACACCAAGTCCAGGCTGATGTAACTGTCGATCATATTCAATGCAATCAGAATGGGATATAGGGGTGTATCACATTCAGATTGGCTAAAAGCAATAGCGCCTTCTGATTGTATTAAATACGATTGACAGTTACATCAGCCTGGACTTGGTGTCATGAGGGTCCTGGAGGATCCTCATGGCACTTATAGGGTTCATGTGAGGGTTAATTATTGTCCCATAAGAGTCTATATAGATTATATAGGTTAATTAGGGGCTTATGGGGGTCTGTAATCAACCCCATCACTCATGGGGGTCTATAGAGGCTTATGGGGGTTTGTATAGACCCCCCATGAGTGATAGGGTTCATTTTAATTGTATCGTGGGACCTTTAAGGACCTGCAAGGCGGGAGATTTACATTTTAAATGCTGCGGGTGTCCCAATCGGGATCCACGCAGCAAGGATTAATGTGGAGACCCTCCTGAGGTCCTGATGGGGACCCCGCAGCATAGGGGGGTTAATGATAGTTGCTGCGGGGGTCCTTACAGAATACCCGCGCCTGGGATTGCGCATTTGTGTTCTGCAGACCTTTTAAAAAGGACCCACAGCGGGAATTTTTAAATGCTGCAAAGAGGCCGGATCGGGACCCTTGCATCATGGGGTTCATGTGGGGACTACATTTTCACAAGTCCTATGGGCTTGGAGGTTGGAATCATTGATGTCATGATGACAATCTCGGTTTCCTTTGGCTGTTTCGATAGCGGGAGTTACAGGCTTCATGTTCAGGCCTGTAGATGCTACTTCTGACAGCATGGCTTACGATTCTCACAAACTAACTTGCGACGGCGGCCAATTGAACAGCAGAGTAAAAAGTAGAGCTACTCGAGCACGCAACAAATCAGATATTTGCGATTGAGTAACGGCTCCAAAATTGAATGAGGGTCATAGCGTGTACATAAAAATCTATCAAAAATGAACATTTCATAGCAGAGGGGAGATTACCGTTGTGAAAACGCCAGAAGCTGTTGACCAAGAAAGACATGGCACTAATGGAATTGGTTTGGGCCAGTTTGTTACTGCCAAGGAAGCCATCTGTAAAGAAGAAATAAAGGGTCTTAAAAGAAAACTGACATTTACCCACATTACCTATTTATTGGCCGTTTCACATATTTGTTATTTTCAATATTTTTTTATTCAGAATATATAAATATGCATATTTATACAGAATGAATGTGCAAGGTCCCTATAGGTCTTCTCTAGCAAAAGATAATCACAATCCCACAAACCCTATATGAGCAATACCAAATGGTCCATTTTCCTCACACAAGATTACAATTATTATTTCAATGCAACACTTTTATTGGATATATGTCACACTATATTAACATACAATAATAAAAGCACTATTCCCGAACAATGTGAAATACTTGTGCCATAAAACCAGATACAAAACTTCATAGTGTAAACTATGCATTTTTATGATTTTATGGCACGTATTTCACATTGTTCGGGAATAGTGCTTTTATTATTGTATGTTAATATAGTGTGACTTATATCCAATAAAAGTGTTGCACTGAAATAATAATTGTAATATTGGGTGAGGAAAATTGATTTTTAGTTTATTTATACATTTTTTGTCAATATATTGCAGTGTATAAATAAGCATTGCAATGAAATAATTATCTTTATGTTTTGAACTTTACTATTGCGTGGAGAAAAAAGGTACAATCACTATCGCACATATAAGGTATGTAGGATTATGATGAAATACATGAGTTTTACAGGTAATAAGACAACCTATGGTCCTTGGCCTCATACTCTGATAAGAGTTCCTCCTTTAGTTTGGATGTTTGTTTTTTCAATAAGCATAAACATATCTTTGTCATGAACTCTGCAGTCTTGTAAAATTATGATGCATACAAGGCCTGTTTTACGGTTTGTGTGTAGTTTGGTTGAAGCAGACATATTTCTTTCTTGCAGCACGTGTTCATTACATGTGTGATTATGTCAAGCTTGAGCTACTTAGTTGCACCAGCACAGAGCTCACATGTACTACAGTACTTACAAAGGAATATGCAGCCATTTTCATATGAATTTAATAAACACCAAGTCTTAGTAGAGCACTGTGCAGTTTTTAGGTATGGATAGTATTAAAAAGGTTATTCCTATTTACCTATGTGGGCCTTATGAGAGATCAGACATGTTTAACCCATTCACCCACACATTATGTGCACACTAATAGATCACAACAGGAAATAAATGTAGTAACTTACATGTCCTCCCATTGATATGCCGGTCATGCCAAGAGGACCGTATCCTTCCCTCTCGAGCCAATGTAAGAGAGCTGCAGACTCTAACACAAGCGCTCCTCCCATTACAAAAAGGTCAGAGACATTCTTCAAGCTCGATCTCCTTTCCATCCAGGGAAAAGAACAAGGAATTAATATATGTATATTGTCTTAATGTATCAGAGAATACAGGGAGCGACGTCAAGTGTGTCTGCACAGTATGTATCCACGAACAGAAGTGATCTGGTTTTAACAAATTCCAAACTAATTCAATTGAAAAAGCTCTTCTAAATTCTTCACTTCCTTCTAAAATGGCAGAATGATGAAAGATTTTCTAAATTTCTGTGCCATGAACAAAATACATTCTGAAGAGAATATGGGACAAGTGCATATTTGCCGAAAACACAAGAAACAAAAAGAAAGAAATACATTCATACTTACAGTTGGTCCTTTGGTTTTCTGCAGCCGTGTAAGGAATTGTGTTAAGGAAAATTAATTTGCTTATTTTTTCTGGATACATAGACATTTTGCAACAATAAAATAGATTAAACAAAAGCCATAGAAAAACATACAGTGATCATTATCATTGACGTGTGTAGGAAGGGATGAGCCTGAATTAGTGTATATTTGGTTTGCTACAATGTTTCACAATATTAACCAAAGACCCACTGGAATCACATGCTGAAAAGGGGTGGAAAGTTTCTGGATCTCACTAGGAATACAATATACCCATGTATCTATTGATTTTTGTGTACTTTATTTTATTATAGGGACATTGTTCAACATTACTCAATGCACGCTGTCAGATGCAACAAATAAGAAGTGCAGTTTCAAACAACCCTTTAAGAAGTGTTTATAAGCTCTTTCCATGAAGACAGTGTACTACAATCTCAAGCAGCATGTTGCGGAATGTTGCACTGAGAGGTCACTAATTAACCAATTTGAAACACTGCCCTTCAAAGGCTGTGTATTCATGAGTGGCAGAAGGCTGACCAAAACAGGTACAAAAAAAAATGTATGATTTTAGGCATGAAAAAAAAACAAACAAAAAAAAA
>CM050163.1:159922774-160104046 GCA_027410445.1 Discoglossus pictus
TCTTCTCCTCCAGTAATACTGATTCAAGGAAAGAAATATAAACATATAGATAAAATGATTACAAACTAAAAATAAGGTGTGATTAAGAATACAGACCCACCATGGGTGTAAAAAGCCAGGCATGACATGTGCTGAAAGAAAATCTATTGTTCAATCATAAAATTTTAGTTTTACTGTATAACTGACAAGGAAAGTAAGTTCTTGGCTGAGGATAAAAATAAAATTCGGAAATCCATACCTGAAGAAATGTATCAGAAATAACATAAGTTATACGGTTACAGATGGGCAAATAATTTGCATAATATTTCTCAAATATAACCACCTTTATATCTGTTTTATCTAATATGGAGAAGACCACTAACAAGCAGGGAGTTTGATTATTAGTAAGATGCAAACACTACCCTGGTGTACAAGAGTAGCACAAACAGAGTTTGTTGGCATAACCTGAAATGTCTAAAGGGCCCGCCAGGTGTCCCCTGAAACCTCTGCAAGTCTCTAGGCTTACTTTGAATTATCTACAGTGCCCCTATATGTTTTATAAAATGTCTAGTTGGTTAATAGTTTACCCTGAATGTCTACTGGAATGTCCATAGAAAGTCTTAATATAATATAAAGTATCTAAAAACATTACAATACATATACATATATACTGCCTTTTGCTTTCCACATGTCTATACAGAAGATGAGTAGAGGGATGTTGTTCTGAGGATGCAGATTGTAAGGTTCTTACCTCATATGAAAAAATATATTTACAATGTGTAAAAGAAGCTGGAGGAGTTACTGAACATCATAGTATGTTTACAGTATGCACTATTGGTGCTAGAGGGCCAAATGCTTTTAGGAAATAAAAAAAATATTAAATTCAGCCTTTAATTTATTAAAACTATTATATGCAGTTATGCTCTATGAGGAGCCACCAATAAAGTGTATATATGCACTGAAAAAGGAGTAGAGGCCACGGATTATGTTTTCAGTTGTTACTCTATGAAAGTGTGCCTATTTTATACAACTGAATGGTTATTCTTATCTGCATTCAATGTAGCCTCTCAAGTAACTAGATTAAAACCATGTCTGACCCATTAAAAGAAAATTGGGTATAAAAAGTTAAACTAATTGCTGTATTTACACATTTTACTCTTTGAAAAATGCTTTGCTCATTATTGAGTCTAGTTCTTCAAAAGCAATATTAAAAATGGAATTGTGTGATGCTTTAATGCTAAATGGTAATTGAAGTGGTTTTCTCAGCTTCATAGCCAGTTGTCTAGCTCAATATTGGCATTTGCTAGACAAGCAGTGATACGAATTCAGGATCAATGAGAGTCATTCATGAAAATAAAATAAATTTTTGTCTGTTAAATAATTTTAACAATATTAAATTGCAGAAGTCCTAATTACTAAACGCAATTTATATACTAAACCTGACACCTTTTCCGTGTCCATTTAAGATGCACTAATATAGTTTATAACTGAAAGGCAGAGCACCAAGTGAGAACAAGATCTGCACATTTCTTTGGTTACAAGGCAGTCTCTGGTGCTAAATGATAGACGTCCAAAAAGGTTAGAGCCAGCAGCAAATCAATATCTGATTCCCTGTTTATGTGTGCATAAGGGTATACACATAGTACATACAAGATCTCCTACATGTGCAAAACAAACTGTCCAGCTTCAGACTCACATGGTCACCTGTGCCAGCCAGATGGATGCACACTGGTCTATATTTGCTCTTCCATTCTTTAGGGACTATCAACTGAAATCTGGAAGAGACAGAAATAAAATGTCATTCAGCACAAATCTAACAATGTACTGTATTCTGCCCAATATATTTTAGGTTATAACTTTGCTCTCATCACCTACCTTGCTATGACTGACTCAGAAGGCATGACATCTGGTACATAGTGAACCAGGGGAGAGGTAAAGTGTCCATCCAAAATCTTACAGTCAGTTTGTTCTTCAACCTGTAAAATGGGCCAAAACACACATTCAGCAATACTTAGCCACTTTATTGTATGCGTTTGGTTTCAAAATTATAACATGTATTATGATATGTTCAAAAAATTATACCAAACTGATCAGTCGATAAAATCCCTCTTCCATCATATGATACTGTTAAACATGACAAGAACACAAAAGAAATGCAAATACAGAAATCACTTATTACCTTGTCAATAAAGACTGGATAGTCCTTTGGAACCAAATGTTGACATTGTTCTCGGTCTCCGATTATCTTCCGAAATGCAAATATTCTGGAAGACGAAAAAGTGTTTTAGTGAGTTCATTTTACTTAGTATGAAGGGTCATAGATTTGTTTGGAATGTGTAGAATTAAGACTTGTGTCTTTATCACAAATAAATGTGCATAAATAAGAATGAGAGGTTGTTTTAGCCAAAAACTGCTTTAAATGTGAAAAACTGGCAAATGCACTTTACTCAACAGCTGTTATTCAGAACATATAAAAAGAAATACACGTTCTGAGAGGTGGCCCTTGTAAAAAAAAAAAAAAAGGAATATAAGGATTTTTTTTTGAGGTTGAAAAGTATCAAAATACAGGAAGGGTCATGTGTATTACTCCACATAGGTACGGTAAATATAGTAAAGACATTTAAGAATGTGTGAGATATACATAAACTAGCAGTTAACACAAACTATACCAGGTAACCACCATGTAGATATACTCTGTATGCACATACAGGGGAGGTCATGTTCAGATCACGCCTCATAGGAATAGTAGGGTCTTCATGAATGTAAGGCAGTAATTATACAATATGTTCTACAGTCTAAGCACAGTCCCTCCCTTCATGATTCATACACTTTTTCATCAACGAAATTCAAGGACTTTTTAAGGACTGTGTAAACATTTTCAAGGTCTCATTTTGGTAATAAAATCATCGCTATAAATTGTCCTTTGAAAATGTATGATGTACTACATACAAATAAAATCTCATGTTTATCAAATTAGGTTTTTATTTCGTTCCCTCAAAATATTGTCCCACTTATGGGAATAAAATCACAATTTACAAAAAGGGATTTACTTCTTAAGTTTAGTAATCATCTCTTTAATTTTAGCATCAATGTTCGCTATTTCTGCAGTTTTTTCTTTGGCAGTTCGCCTAAGACTGTTCGATTGGGTAACAAGGTTCAGATTCAATATTTTTTCTGCCTCTTCCGATAATTTATCTGCAGATGACTGTAGCTCTTCTACAGTTTGTTGCAATCGTGTTTTCTTGGTTTTCAAAACCTGTACTTCTTTACCTCGATGAGCAGCGTGTTACTTTTGGCGTGCTCTACGAGCAGAATTTCTTTTGTTATCTGAACCTTTTCTAAACCTCCAGAACATCTTATTTTATCCAGCACTAACCTTCTGGCGATGTAAGATTCTTGACTTCTATATGCCTTTCAACGGTAGCTTGTCCATGAGATATGACAAGTGACAATTTTATAAAACTGCCCATAATTTATCACATTTTTGGGTATCTTTGATTTGGATATACAAAAACTTAGACATGTTTCAGATGGGCTAATGCTTCAAAGTCTGGACATTTTGTGGCAGTGGAATTCAGAAAATCAAGGAATTCAGAAAGTATCGAATCACAATCTTCTTCCCTGACTTTTTTACAGTCGGATAAAATTGAAATTATGTGTGTAATTTTTTTTTTTTTATAACAATTACTATTTTCTGCAAACATCAAGTGTGGATTGATAAAGGACATACTTCTCACAATTGTATACTTAATTGGCGATTTTTCAACAAGTTTTCTAATTATTGTGAAAATAAAACGATTGGCCCTCATGCTTTAATTCCATCACTTGTTTTTCTAACACTTTTTGCTTAGAGATGAGTTTTCTTAACAGTTTGTCTCCAACGAATCCGGTACTAATTTTATTTATAGAAGAATACGTTTTCGTATAAGTAAAATCAAAATTTGCTAATTTAAAATGTGGACTTCAATTCCTGCAAATTTTCCGGTTTCATAAAAAAAAAAAATAAGTGTTAACACACTTCAAAACAAGTGTTTTCAAATAATTTGCTTAAAAAGTTAACATTGGAGAAGTGGTTTGATAAGCAGCAAGAAATGGCTGTAGTGGCTTTGCTACAGCAAGAAAAACGTTTTTATTTTATAGGCAATAAGACATCTTTTAATGCTTCTGACACAATCAAATGATTTGTTCTTTGGTTTGGTCATGTTTTTTTTCTCTCAACAGATAATTTCTGACACTTTAGTTCTTCAACTATTTCAATTGCCCTTTCCGCAGCAGGACAATTCTCAAGCCACCTATGCTTACAAAACTTATATGGCAACTTCCCAGACTCAGAGTTGCAAATAGTCCTCTCTCCATGCTGGCGAATCCTTAAACAACCAATATAGGGATGAGAGAAAGCAGTAGCGGCACAGCCATGTTGGAAGCTGTTCACACATAACATAATATTTCTAAACATTAACTAGTAAACAGTTTTTTACTAATGCATCTTGTAATAATAAAAAATATCTTCCAGATAACTTGTCACTGGATGGCCCATCAGTTAACCACCTTGGAAAAGTTTAGTTTATTAGTTTTGTTACAAATAGCAGATAATGTACCCTCTGCAGCCGAATGTCCCATAAAAACTGAACTCTAATAGCGTGTTCTTACAACGTTTGCCTTACCATCCCAAAATCGAATGTAAATAATCTGTTTCTTTTGAACTACAGTGTTCAGACTTTCATCAAACAGAATGCTATAGCAATCTATTTCATTAACACATCTAAATACAGCGGATTTAAAATATGGTGCCAAACCAAAGCATAGGAGGTACACACACTTCCTGGCACCACATGAAAATTGCTCAGCAATAGAACTATCCAGAAACACTTGCAAACAAAGTAGAAATTTCGGTATAAGATTTTGCAGAATAATGACTATTGACTACTTTCAGAGTCCACTTGATTTCCGCATCTAATACTTCATTGTTGGACACAGAATGTAGAACTGAATTTGCTGCGACAGATGAACAGCTGGAACTTGATGGTCCTACATTCATTTGTCCTGTAACTGGGGGGGGGTTTCACTTTGAAAAGCAAGAAAATCCAGTCTAAATTTTTTTTTTTTAAAGTGATACATGCTTTTGCCCTTAAAAACAAATAAAATAAAAAAAGTTTAAATAATTGAAACGAAAACTCACATGTAATTTATATCACATATATAATTGTTGGATTTGCGTTTTAAGGTCACGTTTGAGCGTCTAATGCCGATTTGCGAGATTCCCATAGCGAGGCTCGCAATTGGGAGCCTCGCTAAGAGAGGCACGCACCAGCCCCATTATCCAAGTCTACGTGGGGTCGGCCTGCAATGAGTGCCATAGGCGCTCATTGCAGGCCAGCACATGCGTGCCTCGCGAACCAGAAACAACATTTCCAAGGTTCCGTTTTAAAACCCGTCATTGTGGACGGGTAAGTCACTAGTGTAAAATATAGATTTGTTTAAAAGTTGCCAATTTACCATTTCCATCGCAAACTGCCTTGCTGTATAACCTTGCTTACATACATGAAAGCAGTGCCAGAACAAATTTAGCTATATCTAGCGGAAATTACGTGAGCCTAATGACAGTGAGGCTCGTACAGCGCTCATTAGGGGTGGGCAACGACTCACGGCACAGTAGCAGACGTTTTGGCAACACTTATGTGTCCCATGTGTTGCCATTTTAGCACTTTTATAAACTACTTTGGCTAGTTTTTTTCTTATGCATTACAGCAGGCAATACAAATGTATTGTAATCAGGGCATTGGCATAGTCACTGTATATGCAATACAAGCAACGTTGCCAATAAATCTGCATTTTATAAAAAAGTGGCGTTTATTTAAAAAAAAACAGATTCCTTCATTCTTTTACTCAATGTGAGTGGATTGCTTAAAAAACAAAGATAAATTTAAAATAATTAAATAACGTACCTTTCATATGTGATTTAAACGCATCTTTAAAATATCTGATTCTTTGGAGCATATCTTGCACCAAGCTTTATACTTGTCACTACAGGACAATATTCGATTGTTGATAGCCAACACGGATTAAAAACACATTTACCCATTTCACAACTTTGAAAGAGGGAATTTACTAAGTTTGTGGTTACGATGAATCAAGGCTGAACTGGATGGGCTACTGTTGCCAAATCCGAAGACTTTAAAACAAGTTGAAAAACATCACTAGTTGGTATAAAAAGTTTGCAAGGTTGCGTGCACTGTGCTTTTTTGCAACAGCAGCATCTAGTGGTGGCATGTATAGGAATGCGGTTGCAATGCAAATGTGTGCACTATGTTGTGAACGCTTCCTGACGCTGGCTTAGCCCCTAGTCTCCATGCTCCCGCTCTCCTTGTCTTTGCCCTCATGCCCCCTGTCCAGCTGTCTTGCAGGGTGTCTGGTGCTGGCTGTCCTGTACCCCTAGACCCCCCTACCTTGCCCCCTCTCTCTCTCAGCCCCAATGCTGGATACTCTCCCTCGCCCCCTACTCATGTCCTGTGCTCTCCAAAAGGTTTATGAGACAGAGGAGAGGGCCATGCCACTGCATGGATGTAGTGTCCTCTAGCAGTAAATCAGCAATAACCACAGTGTTATTAATAGTCCTGCGTTGCACATGTTTATCTGCCTAACAGAGGTGCACAAAAATGAAAAAAATGCATACATTTTTTTCCTTATAAAAATTCAAGGACTTTTCAAGGACTCTTTGCCCCCCATCTCCCTGCACATGCACGCCCCCCGCAGCACCATTGCGCATGCACAACCCAAGTAATTTGTAACATAGCGTCACGACAATTCGCAATTACAACTATTATTGATAGAAACAGAGTTATTTAGCGAATTGCCCGTCAAAAAATGATGGCAATACAATTTATCACATGACACAGTATCACCAAAAATGCATAAATCCCAGATACTGAACACTACCCTGTACAGAAATGTTTAAGTGCAAGATATCAGTATGAATAAACATGTGTTTGTAAATATATATATATATATATATATATATATATATATATTTATATTTATATATTTAAAAAAAATCACTGACCTTATAATGTATGCTACACTATTTAGTTTCATCAGGGGCCATAATGATGATGTCATGTACTTTAGAAAGAAACTAAACTAATATAATTACTAAATAAAAACAAATATCAAAATTATCTTTAAAGAGAACCACGTTTTAAAAAGACTATTAAATGTCATTCTAATGCACATACTTCTAATTTAAGTCTTTACAGAATCACAGTCCTAATGTACCTTTTTAAGTGTTCTGGATTTCCCCATCCTCGGATGAAGAGTTTCGTGAGGAGCAACCGCCTGTAGAGCACATCCAGCTTACTCAAGCCCATTTGCAGAAGTCACATCTAGAAAGAACAAGTTGTACATATTCTCATTACAATCTAGGACAACAGATCCCAAGCACAACAGCACAAGCAGCTGAAAGCATTGTTATGGACAGGAATAAGAGCTACAGAGGACGACAAGCTAAACACACAGGCATAATATTTAGAATTTGAACTATATTCATGGAAGTACTAACAGTATAAATATCTGTTACTATCGGAGAGTATATGTTATAATGCATCCCAGAATGGAACAACATGTATGGGTGGGCAGGTAGCTAAAACACTAGAGGGGGTAGTCAACCTTTTAATAAGTATCACCCACTATGAATTGCAAAATTTCCTTTCAACCCACCGGTGCTGCAGTAACACAATTTACCCCCTCTCAAATCATATGACCCTTGCTATGTGTTACCCTGTATTTACTAGATAGATCCTGACTGCTGTCCCTAGGCTCTCTCACCAGCTCTCCAACCAGCCTAGAGTGGTGCTGGGGGTCACCGGCCTGTGACGTCACTCGTCAGCAACGGCGCCTAGTGATTACCCCGCCACCCACCATGAAAGCTTGAATCGCCCATAAGTGGGCGGTAGGGACCAGGTTGAATATAACTGCACTAGAGTAATATTTTGGTTTAAGTTACCATGGAAGTAACATATTTACTAGATACTTTGGTGAAGAAAAAAAGTCTTAAAAATAAAAAATAAAAATGAGTACAGTATTTAAATTAAGTAAATATTATATATAATTATTAATTACTAGTAATTATTATTATTATTTTTAGTATTATTATTACTCTATAAAGCAGCAGCATTTTCAATTATTTACAAAGTAGAATAGCAAATTACAAAGAGTATAGACCAAATCTAATGTAAATTGGAAAACAAATACATGTACAATACAAAACAAATGGGTCAGCAGCCAACTGTAGTTGCATCGAGGTCCCTAATCTGAAGAGCTTACAATCTGGAAGATGACCACTTGTTTGTTTAATTAGTGTGTCACATGCGAGGGTGATCCTATTGTAAGATGAAATTGTTTGCAGCAGTTTTTTTCATTTTAAATTAATGGAGATCTATCAAAAAAAAAAGTTTACAGACTTAAGGGAAACTTAGGAGGCGGGGGGGGGGGTCTATAATTAAGGTTTTAGGGTACACAATGGATACTTCAAAACCCCGCCCCGCCCCCCTGTCCTCGATGGATCAGATTGGAGACCAATCCCAGTGCCACAGTATAACCAGAAAACTCCATCACAATGACAGATCTATAAGAATAAACAGCTGATTGTGAGTCTATTATCTGGCACTGCACTTCTAAACAAAGCTGTGTGTCAAAAGAAGACCGATACACAGCATAAACTAAATGCCCTGCAGTCCAAAATGTTCTGTCATATGATCTACAAAGATAGAGATTTAAATATTAACAAGTTTTGTATGCAAGTAATATTTATAAATGACAAATAGATTAGTGAGTCAGCCTTCCAGTGGGCGGGTCAAAAATAGATAAGGAATTTAAGCATGCCTGGGATAAGCATAAAATTAGACGAACATGCATACATATACACACATTATTTATGTATATATATATATATATATATATATATATATATATACACATACACATATACACATATATACACACCACACATTTTATATATATATATATATATATATATATATATATATATATATATATATATATATATATATATATATATATACACACACACGCGTATATACATACAAACACATAAACATACTCCTTTCCTATAGAACAGTAATGAGCCCCAGAGAATGTACAATACTTAACTGTATTTTCCCTTATAAAAAATTATAATAATAAAATATATTCTTAAATATATGATGTACTTTAACCATGAGTTTTCTCATGAAGGTTTGTATGACAAAGTTCAAAGCATTATAATTGCAGCAACTAAACACTAATCAGCAATCCCACTTCCAGGGGAAAAGCACATTGCCAAAGGGGATAATCAGACTTGTAATGGTGGCTCCATGCAGAATACATCAAGTTTTTCAAAAGATCCAAATAAATTATTTTGGTCTTGAGATTTGTTTACAATTTGCTTATATCTATTGAGTCTTCTTCTGCGAGGTCCATATACTTGGTATAGACCTTAAAGAAAATGATTTAACTACTGAGACAGGTTTATGTGCAAATTATAGGATTATACAAAATGTGCTAATGGAAATTAGTAATTTGTGTATGGCTTACATGTTCTAATAATTAGTTGATGATTTTAATTGAAAGACAAATCCCTTGAGTAATAAGAACTTCTGCCACATAATAGCAGTTTCCTATTGACCTAGTGAGATGCATGTACTACACATACCAGAAACATTATATATTTCTTATATTATAGTATAAAGCCCACGGGTGTACCAGCTCTCCCATGCAGTGCCGTGTATAGTATAAAGCCCACAGGTGTACCAGCTCTCCCATGCAGTGCCATGTATAGTATAAAGCCCACAGGTGCGCCAGCTCTCCCATGCAGTGCCATGTATAGTATAAAGCCCACGAGTGTACCAGCTCTCCCATGCAGTGCCATGTATAGTATAAAGCCCACAGGTGTACCAGCTCTCCCAAGCAGTGCCATGTATAGTATAAAGCCCACGGGTGTACCAGCTCTCCCATGCGGTGCCATGTATAGTATAAAGCCCACAGGTGCGCCAGCTCTCCCATGCAGTGCCATGTATAGTATAAAGCCCACGAGTGTACCAGCTCTCCCATGCAGTGCCATGTATAGTATAAAGCCCACGGGTGTACCAGCTCTCCCAAGCAGTGCCATGTATAGTATAAAGCCCACAGGTGTACCAGCTCTCCCATGCAGTGCCATGTATAGTATAAAGCCCACAGGTGTACCAGCTCTCCCATGCAGTGCCATGTATAGTATAAAGCCCACTGGTGTACCAGCTCTCCCATGCATAGTATAAAGCCCAGAGGTGTACCAGCTCTGTCATGCAGTGCCATGTATAGTATAAAGCCCACAGGTGTACCAGCTCTCCCATGCAGTGCCGTGTATAGTATAAAGCCCAGAGGTGTACCAGCTCTCCCATGCAGTGCCATGTATAGTATAAAGTCCAGAGGTGTACCAGCTCTCCCATGCAGTGCCATGTATAGTATAAAGCCCACGAGTGTACCAGCTCTCCCATGCAGTGCCATGTATAGTATAAAGCCCACGGGTGTACCAGCTCTCCCATGCAGTGCCATGTATAGTATAAAGCCCACAGGTGTACCAGCTCTCCCATGCAGTGCCATGTATAGTATAAAGCCCACAGGTGTACCAGCTCTCCCATGCATAGTATAAAGCCCAGAGGTGTACCAGCTCTGTCATGCAGTGCCATGTATAGTATAAAGCCCAGAGGTGTACCAGCTCTCCCATGCAGTGCCATGTATAGTATAAAGCCCACAGGTGTACCAGCTCTCCCATGCAGTGCCATGTATAGTATAAAGCCCAGAGGTGTACCAGCTCTCCCATGCAGTGCCATGTATAGTATAAAGCCCACAGGTGTGCCAGCTCTCCCATGCAGTGCCATGTATAGTATAAAGCCCACAGGTGTACCAGCTCTCCCATGCATAGTATAAAGCCCAGAGGTGTACCAGCTCTCCCATGCAGTGCCATGTATAGTATAAAGCCCACAGGTGTACCAGCTCTCCCATGCAGTGCCATGTATAGTATAAAGCCCAGAGGTGTACCAGCTCTCCCATGCAGTGCCATGTATAGTATAAAGCCCACTGGTGTACCAGCTCTCCCATGCAGTGCCATGTATAGTATAAAGCCCACTGGTGTACCAGCTCTCCCATGCAGTGCCATGTATAGTATAAAGCCCACTGGTGTACCAGCTCTCCCATGCAGTGCCATGTATAGTATAAAGCCCAGAGGTGTACCAGCTCTCCCATGCAGTGCCATGTATAGTATAAAGTCCAGAGGTGTACCAGCTCTCCCATGCAGTGCCATGTATAGTATAAAGTCCAGAGGTATACCAGCTCTCCCATGCAGTGCCATGTATAGTATAAAGCCCACAGGTGTACCAGCTCTCCCATGCATAGTATAAAGCCCAGAGGTGTACCAGCTCTCCCATGCAGTGCCATGTATAGTATAAAGCCCACAGGTGTACCAGCTCTCCCATGCAGTGCCATGTATAGTATAAAGCCCAGAGGTGTACCAGCTCTCCCATGCAGTGCCATGTATAGTATAAAGCCCACTGGTGTACCAGCTCTCCCATGCAGTGCCATGTATAGTATAAAGCCCACTGGTGTACCAGCTCTCCCATGCAGTGCCATGTATAGTATAAAGCCCAGAGGTGTACCAGCTCTCCCATGCAGTGCCATGTATAGTATAAAGTCCAGAGGTGTACCAGCTCTCCCATGCAGTGCCATGTATAGTATAAAGTCCAGAGGTATACCAGCTCTCCCATGCAGTGCCATGTATAGTATAAAGCCCACAGGTGTACCAGCTCACCCATGCAGTGCCATGTATAGTATAAAGCCCACTGGTGTACCAGCTCTCCCAAGCAGTGCCATGTATAGTATAAAGCCCACTGGTGTACCAGCTCACCCATGCAGTGCCATGTATAGTATAAAGCCCACAGGTGTACCAGCTCTCCCATGCAGTGCCATGTATAGTATAAAGCCCACAGGTGTACCAGCTCTCCCATGCAGTGCCATGTATAGTATAAAGCCCACAGGTGTACCAGCTCTCCCATGCAATGCCATGTATAGTATAAAGCCCACAGGTGTACCAGCTCTCCCATGCAGTGCCATGTATAGTATAAAGCCCACAGGTGTACCAGCTCTCCCATGCAATGCCATGTATAGTATAAAGCCCACAGGTGTACCAGCTCGCCCATGCAGTGCCATGTATAGTATAAAGCCCACAGGTGTGCCAGCTCTGCCATGTATAGTATAAAGCCCACAGGTGTACCAGCTCTCCCATACAGTGCCATGTATAGTATAAAGCCCACAGGTGTACCAGCTCTCCCATGCAGTGCCATGTATAGTATAAAGTCCACAGGTGTACCAGCTCTCCCATGCGGTGCCATGTATAGTATAAAGCCCACAGGTGTACCAGCTCTCCCATGCAGTGCCATGTATAGTATAAAGCCCACAGGTGTACCAGCTCTCCCATGCAGTGCCATGTATAGTATAAAGCCCACAGGTGTACCAGCTCTCCCATGCAGTGCCATGTATAGTATAAAGCCCAGAGGTGTACCAGCTCTCCCATGCGGTGCCATGTATAGTATAAAGCCCACAGGTGTACCAGCTCTCCCATGCAGTGCCATGTATAGTATAAAGCCCACAGGTGTACCAGCTCTCCCATGCGGTGCCATGTATAGTATAAAGCCCAGAGGTGTACCAGCTCTCCCATGCAGTGCCATGTATAGTATAAAGCCCACGAGTGTACCAGCTCTCCCATGCAGTGCCATGTATAGTATAAAGCCCACAGGTGTACCAGCTCTCCCATGCAGTGCCATGTATAGTATAAAGCCCACAGGTGTACCAGCTCTCCCATGCAGTGCCATGTATAGTATAAAGCCCACAGGTGTACCAGCTCTGCCATGCAGTGCCATGTATAGTATAAAGCCCACAGGTGTACCAGCTCTCCCATGCAGTGCCATGTATAGTATAAAGCCCACAGGTGTACCAGCTCTCCCATGTATAGTATAAAGCCCACAGGTGTACCAGCTCTCCCATGCAGTGCCATGTATAGTATAAAGCCCACAGGTGTACCAGCTCTCCCATGCAGTGCCATGTATAGTATAAAGCCCACAGGTGTACCAGCTCTCCCATGCAGTGCCGTGTATAGTATAAAGCCCACAGGTGTACCAGCTCTCCCATGCAGTGCCATGTATAGTATAAAGCCCACAGGTGTACCAGCTCTCCCATGCAGTGCCATGTATAGTATAAAGCCCACAGGTGTACCAGCTCTCCCATGCAGTGCCATGTATAGTATAAAGCCCACAGGTGTACCAGCTCTCCCATGCAGTGCCATGTATAGTATAAAGCCCAGAGGTGTACCAGCTCTCCCATGCAGTGCCATGTATAGTATAAAGCCCACAGGTGTACCAGCTCTCCCATGCAGTGCCATGTATAGTATAAAGCCCACAGGTGTACCAGCTCTGCCATGCAGTGCCATGTATAGTATAAAGCCCACAGGTGTACCAGCTCTCCCATGCAGTGCCATGTATAGTATAAAGCCCACAGGTGTACCAGCTCTCCCATGTATAGTATAAAGCCCACAGGTGTACCAGCTCTCCCATGCAGTGCCATGTATAGTATAAAGCCCACAGGTGTACCAGCTCTCCCATGCAGTGCCGTGTATAGTATAAAGCCCACAGGTGTACCAGCTCTCCCATGCAGTGCCATGTATAGTATAAAGCCCACGGGTGTACCAGCTCTCCCATGCAGTGCCATGTATAGTATAAAGCCCACGGGTGTACCAGCTCTCCCATGCAGTGCCGTGTATAGTATAAAGCCCACAGGTGTACCAGCTCTCCCATGCGGTGCCATGTATAGTATAAAGCCCACAGGTGTACCAGCTCTCCCATGCAGTGCCGTGTATAGTATAAAGCCCACAGGTGTACCAGCTCTCCCATGCAGTGCCGTGTATAGTATAAAGCCCACAGGTGTACCAGCTCTCCCAAGCAGTGCCATGTATAGTATAAAGCCCACAGGTGTACCAGCTCTCCCATGCAGTGCCGTGTATAGTATAAAGCCCACAGGTGTACCAGCTCTCCCATGCAGTGCCGTGTATAGTATAAAGCCCACAGGTGTACCAGCTCTCCCATGCAGTGCCATGTATAGTATAAAGCCCACAGGTGTACCAGCTCTCCCATGCAGTGCCGTGTATAGTATAAAGCCCACAGGTGTACCAGCTCTCCCATGCAGTGCCGTGTATAGTATAAAGCCCACAGGTGTACCAGCTCTCCCAAGCAGTGCCATGTATAGTATAAAGCCCACAGGTGTACCAGCTCTCCCATGCAGTGCCGTGTATAGTATAAAGCCCACAGGTGTACCAGCTCTCCCATGCAGTGCCATGTATAGTATAAAGCCCACAGGTGTACCAGCTCTCCCATGCAGTGCCGTGTATAGTATAAAGCCCACAGGTGTACCAGCTCTCCCATGCAGTGCCATGTATAGTATAAAGCCCACAGGTGTACCAGCTCTCCCATGCGGTGCCATGTATAGTATAAAGCCCACAGGTGTACCAGCTCTCCCATGCAGTGCCATGTATAGTATAAAGCCCACAGGTGTACCAGCTCTCCCAAGCAATGCCATGTATAGTATAAAGCCCACGGGTGTACCAGCTCTCCCATGCAGTGCCATGTATAGTATAAAGCCCAGAGGTGTACCAGCTCTCCCATGCAGTGCCATGTATAGTATAAAGCCCACAGGTGTACCAGCTCTCCCAAGCAGTGCCATGTATAGTATAAAGCCCACAGGTGTACCAGCTCTCCCATGCAGTGCCGTGTATAGTATAAAGCCCACAGGTGTACCAGCTCTCCCAAGCATAGTATAAAGCCCAGAGGTGTACCAGCTCTCCCATGCAGTGCCATGTATAGTATAAAGCCCACTGGTGTACCAGCTCTCCCATGCAGTGCCATGTATAGTATAAAGCCCACAGGTGTACCAGCTCTCCCATGCAGTGCCGTGTATAGTATAAAGCCCACAGGTGTACCAGCTCTCCCAAGCAGTGCCATGTATAGTATAAAGCCCACAGGTGTACCAGCTCTGCCATGTATAGTATAAAGCCCACAGGTGTACCAGCTCTGCCATGCAGTGCCGTGTATAGTATAAAGCCCACAGGTGTACCAGCTCTCCCAAGCAGTGCCATGTATAGTATAAAGCCCACAGGTGTACCAGCTCTCCCATGCAGTGCCATGTATAGTATAAAGCCCACAGGTGTACCAGCTCTCCCATGCAGTGCCATGTATAGTATAAAGCCCACAGGTGTACCAGCTCTCCCAAGCAGTGCCATGTATAGTATAAAGCCCACAGGTGTACCAGCTCTCCCATGCAGTGCCGTGTATAGTATAAAGCCCACAGGTGTACCAGCTCTCCCAAGCAGTGCCATGTATAGTATAAAGCCCACAGGTGTACCAGCTCTCCCATGCAGTGCCGTGTATAGTATAAAGCCCACAGGTGTACCAGCTCTCCCATGCGGTGCCATGTATAGTATAAAGCCCACAGGTGTACCAGCTCTCCCATGCAGTGCCATGTATAGTATAAAGCCCACAGGTGTACCAGCTCTCCCAAGCAGTGCCATGTATAGTATAAAGCCCACAGGTGTACCAGCTCTGCCATGTATAGTATAAAGCCCACAGGTGTACCAGCTCTGCCATGCAGTGCCGTGTATAGTATAAAGCCCACAGGTGTACCAGCTCTCCCAAGCAGTGCCATGTATAGTATAAAGCCCACAGGTGTACCAGCTCTCCCATGCAGTGCCATGTATAGTATAAAGCCCACAGGTGTACCAGCTCTCCCAAGCAGTGCCATGTATAGTATAAAGCCCACAGGTGTACCAGCTCTCCCATGCAGTGCCGTGTATAGTATAAAGCCCACAGGTGTACCAGCTCTCCCAAGCAGTGCCATGTATAGTATAAAGCCCACAGGTGTACCAGCTCTCCCATGCAGTGCCGTGTATAGTATAAAGCCCACAGGTGTACCAGCTCTCCCATGCAGTGCCATGTATAGTATAAAGCCCAGAGGTGTACCAGCTCTCCCATGCATAGTATAAAGCCCAGAGGTGTACCAGCTCTCCCATGCAGTGCCGTGTATAGTATAAAGCCCACAGGTGTACCAGCTCTCCCAAGCAGTGCCATGTATAGTATAAAGCCCACAGGTGTACCAGCTCTCCCATGCGGTGCCATGTATAGTATAAAGCCCACAGGTGTACCAGCTCTCCCATGCAGTGCCATGTATAGTATAAAGCCCACTGGTGTACCAGCTCTCCCATGCGGTGCCATGTATAGTATAAAGCCCACAGGTGTACCAGCTCTCCCATGCGGTGCCATGTATAGTATAAAGCCCACAGGTGTACCAGCTCTCCCATGCAGTGCCATGTATAGTATAAAGCCCACTGGTGTACCAGCTCTCCCATGCAGTGCCATGTATAGTATAAAGCCCAGAGGTGTACCAGCTCTCCCATGCAGTGCCGTGTATAGTATAAAGCCCACAGGTGTACCAGCTCTCCCATGCGGTGCCATGTATAGTATAAAGCCCACAGGTGTACCAGCTCTCCCAAGCAATGCCATGTATAGTATAAAGCCCACGGGTGTACCAGCTCTCCCAAGCAATGTCCTTCCTAATCAGTCCCCACTGAAGGTTAAGCAGTGACCCCCATATCAAGTCCAGTGATAACTGCAGTACAGACCACTGGCAGCTGAGCCTCTCTCTATATGTGTGTGTGACAGCTGTCACAGCGGTGCTCCGGTTTCGTGCGGCTCATACTCACAGGCAGTCCGGCTGGGCGGGCCCGGCTCGCGCACATGTGGAGCTACAGGCCCTGCAGAAGGTGCCGGTGACCTCGAGGAATCGAACGTTACCCCGGGAGCGCGCGTCGCGAGGGGCGGGCTGGACATGACGTCACTGTGTTATCACACGGCTCTCTCTCCTGGTGAAGGTGGAGGTCGAAACGTAAAATCATTAGAATGCCGTGGAAGCATCGCTGTATAGGTATAAATAAACATTACACGGTCAAAAAGGTTTCGTCATACGAGACACACGAAATGCGGCCGGCAGCGAAGATGTTAAAACTTTTCGATAACAACAGTCACATGACAAGAGTTACACGCATGCGTATAACGCCATGACCGCCATAATACAGACTGGGAGCTGAGAAGAGGTGTAGTTACAGTGAGCTCCAAACACTAATGTTTCTGTCCAATCTCTAACGCGTGCACGTTGTGTGAAGTTAGTTCAGCGTCTCAAAGATTTATACGCGCAAAATACATTATTTTGCCCTTAGTACAGATGGCGTCGGGAGTATCAATCAGGTGACTGGTATTGCGAGACTCGCGAGATAGGGCAAAGAGGAAGATGTGCTGATACACCTGGGTGTTCATGGTCACTGGGGAGCCACTGATATGTAAGAAGCTTTTTAAGGACCTGAGTACATATAAACACATACACACAATAATAACACGTCGCAGCTGTAACATGTAATGTGTAGCAGAGCTTGGTCCAGTGAGCTCTGTGTGTGTCATATACAGTACAGACTTCTATAGGGACCTGCTGGGAAGTAATGCACAGGGTAAAGGATTGTCAGACATTACCTACAAATGTGTCTTCACCAGAGGATCCCACCTGTGCTGTGTGACTGGCACACAATACGATAAACTAATGCAGGAATGTCTAGGTGTTATTGTTTACATGTAAACATGCTGTCAACAATATATTGTGCATTGCATTTGGGGGATCATATAGACACAGCAATATTCATGTGGACCACCAAGACCATCAGCAATATTTATGTGGTCCTTTGAAAAATGCACTTTGGAGCCATTGTTAGAAGTACTAAATGTTTCTCCTTCAGATTACTATAAGGACCACTGTAGTGCCTTCACAGCTATAGCTCACTTGCTTGTTGGACATAGACTATTCAAAATAAATACAATTTTGTATTTTTCTAAATATTGAATGTGTCAGTTTTAACCCATACAGAGCTGCTTTCTCAACTTACCACCAGCTTTGTTTGAACATTGGACTAAAAGAGTATCCGGCCAGTCTAGGACCAAAAGAATATCCAGCAAGTCTAGGACCAAAAGAATATCCCACCAGTCTAGGACTAAAAGAGTATCCGGCCAGTCTAGGACCAAAAGAATATCCAGCAAGTCTAGGACCAAAAGAATATCCCACCAGTCTAGGACTAAAAGAGTATCCGGCCAGTCTAGGACCAAAAGAATATCCGGCCAGTCTAGGAGTAAAAGAATATCCGGCCAGTCTAGGAGTAAAAGAATATCCCACCAGTCTAGGACTAAAAGAGTATCCGGCCAGTCTAGGACCAAAAGAATATCCAGCAAGTCTAGGACCAAAAGAATATCCCACCAGTCTAGGACTAAAAGAGTATCCGGCCAGTCTAGGACCAAAAGAATATCCGGCCAGTCTAGGAGTAAAAGAATATCCGGCCAGTCTAGGAGTAAAAGAATATCCGGCCAGTCTAGGAGTAAAAGAATATCCCACCAGTCTAGGACTAAAAGAGTATCCGGCCAGTCTAGGACCAAAAGAATATCCAGCAAGTCTAGGACCAAAATAATATCCCACCAGTCTAGGACTAAAAGAGTATCCGGCCAGTCTAGGACCAAAAGAATATCCAGCAAGTCTAGGACCAAAAGAATATCCCACCAGTCTAGGACTAAAAGAGTATCCGGCCAGTCTAGGACCAAAAGAATATCCGGCCAGTCTAGGAGTAAAAGAATATCCGGCCAGTCTAGGAGTAAAAGAATATCCGGCCAGTCTAGGAGTAAAAGAATATCCCACCAGTCTAGGACTAAAAGAGTATCCGGCCAGTCTAGGACCAAAAGAATATCCAGCAAGTCTAGGACCAAAAGAATATCCCACCAGTCTAGGACTAAAAGAGTATCCGGCAAGTCTAGGACCAAAAGAATATCCCACCAGTCTAGGACTAAAAGAGTATCCGGCCAGTCTAGGAGTAAAAGAATATCCGGCCAGTCTAGGAGTAAAAGAATATCAGGCCAGTCTAGGACCAAAAGAATATCCGGCCAGTCTAGGACTAAAAGAATATCCCGCCAGTCTAGGACTAAAAGAATATCCGGCCAGTCTAGGACTAAAAGAATATCCGGCCAGTCTAGGACTAAAAGAATATCCGGCCAGTCTAGGACTAAAAGAATATCCTGCCAGTCTAGGACTAAAAGAATATCCCGCCAGTCTAGGACTAAAAGAATATCCGGCCAGTCTAGGACTAAAAGAATATCCGGCCAGTCTAGGACCAAAAGAATATCCCGCCAGTCTAGGACTAAAAGAATATCCGGCCAGTCTAGGAACAAAAGAATATCCGGCCAGTCTAGGACTAAAAGAATATCCGGCCAGTCTAGGACTAAAAGAATATCCGGCCAGTCTAGGACTAAAAGAATATCCGGCCAGTCTAGGACCAAAAGAATATCCGGCCAGTCTAGGACTAAAAGAATATCCCGCCAGTCTAGGACTAAAAGAATATCCGGCCAGTCTAGGACTAAAAGAATATCCGGCCAGTCTAGGACCAAAAGAATATCCCGCCAGTCTAGGACTAAAAGAATATCCCGCCAGTCTAGGACTAAAAGAATATTCGGCCAGTCTAGGACTAAAAGAATATCCCGCCAGTCTAGGACCAAAAGAATATCCCACCAGTCTAGGACTAAAAGAATATCCGGCCAGTCTAGGACCAAAAGAATATCCCGACAATCCATGACCAAAATAATATCCCACCAGTCTAAGGATAAAAGAATATCCCACCAGTATAGGTGCTGATTCAGAGTAAGGATGCTTAGAGAAGGGGGTGGGATACATCTAGGTCATTGGGGGACAAAAACATCAAAGTCAAGCCTACTTACAGTCAAAGCTCATTTGCTTGTTGGACATAGACTATTCAAAATAAATACAACTTTTTGTATTTTTCTAATTATTGACAATAACATCATAGCCCAGCCTGCTTCAAAGATCAATGACGGGAGAAGGGGAAGCATGGCTCTGCCTATGTGGAAAACAGTTTAAAAACTTATATTAACTTTTAATATTATGGTATATTGTTTGCCCTACAAATAAAGGTTTGAGCTTTACTTTTAATTGCTTTATATTGGTTAATATAAGGGACTCTGTCACCCCAAGAGGAATTTGATTTAATTTTAAAGAGCATTTAAAACTGGCTGTAGAAATATTTAGCATTAATTTTGCTGCTAATGTGCGGCTCAGAGTACTTTGATAAGGGTGGGAGAGAGGTTTAACTGCCAGATAGCATGGCATTCTTTATTTTAGCTGCTTCAAAGGCAGACAAGCAGACTATAATCCTAATTATCACAACAGAAGGAGCTAATTAATGTGTGAGCTGCGCATTTGCATATAAACACAAGAACAACAACATGGAATTTCCCAGGATTTATTCACTTTCCAAAAACATGGATATGACAATATATAGACATTTTTCATAGCCTAAAAACAACATGATTTTGGGATGACAAAGTCTGTTTAAGACAAAAAACATTAGGGCTATTAACCCTCTCGCCTGCAAAGGTGTAAGCAATGCATGTGTTAAAATGTTTGTATATACAAGAGAAAATGAATACTAAATATGCAGATGGAGAGTCTGCTTGGACCTTCCTATCTACCACATTATGGTGCATTTTACTAACCTATACTTTCAAAGCTATTAATTGTTCCATTCCCAATAACAGTAATTATTGTGTTCTAGTTGACCAGTGGCAAGGACAACCTGTGTCTCTTTTATTTCCCAAGTGTGACTAATCCTTCCCAGACATGATGTCATCCAGCATAAATAGTGATGATGAGAGGTCACCTCTCCTGCACCCCTCACATAGCAGGTAAGAGTTTGAATATGTTTCTAAATATTTATTATAAACTTCCAACAATGTGCACACAATTTTAGACATTTGCCAATTTTACAGAAGTACTAGAAGTACAGTAAATATAAAGAGACTTAAAGGAATGTCATGCTACATAGACCTTACAGTATTTATGTTGGGTGATGAGTTACAGAGACAGTTGTGAATGGATAAGTACATTGACTGAAATTGTTTTCAGTTCACTTTAATTCCGTATTTAAAACCAGATTAATACGTTTGGTGATTTAATGGGCAAATAAGTTCTCTCCACACAATGTTTCAGATTGTGTACCTTACATCATGGCTGACTAAGCCCGATAGACTTCAAGAAAACAGATATTAGTAAATTAATATGAGTTTGAACTGTGGATGAGTACCTTTGATGCATGACTTAAAAAAAAGGTGATGCACTGGTCTTAAATACCTGTTTTTTCTCGGCACATCGGTTACAAACACCCACAGAAGCGGGACTTAGATAAAAAAAACTGTAAAAGCCCCAAAACACCACCAAGCACAAAAGCCGTACGAGGTACAAGATACACTCTTACCAAGGACGTAACATCCTCCACAGTAGCGTACCACATACACATTCACCGCCATTTTACAACACTAACTTACACAATGCGGAAGTACACAGCTACACTAACAGCTTCCCCTCGCGCACGCAGCCTATTTACACTACACGCTGCACACATTGCTGAAACAACCCAGCTCCACAACACTGCAAACCTACATTGTATGCTGCAGGAACATCAAAACAGATTGTCAGCTCAATGTTCAGCACATTGCTTGCTACATATATTAATTACAAATAGGTAAAGTATATTAATTTATGATTTCATTCATTAATTAATTAGCATGAAAAACTACATATAAAAAAAACACCACAGTATCATAATAAGCGACAAAGGCCTTCACTGCGCGCCTCACAAGGAGCGCCAACGGTGCTCATAGGACACAAACTACACCAGGGGAGAGGCTTGCAATAAGCGCAAAAAGGAGATCAGCGCGGACCTTACAGTGAGAGCAAAAGCGCCTCTGATAACAAAAAATACACCAACCGAGAGGCTCGCTATGAGCGCCAAAGACACTCAACGCAAGGCTCGCAATGAGCGCTAAAGGATCTCAGACGACCAAAACATTTACTGTCTGTGGCAAACAGCATTACCCACCTTACAATTTTATTGCCCTGTCATTTTTGGCAGGCAAGTCCCTAGTATTTCATATTATCTGGTTTCAGGCCTTCCTGCTGTCTTGGAGCCTGGGCGGTGTGTGTCTGTTTATCGGTCAGTGGAGAGGAAGATGGAAGAAAGTAAATGTGTTGTTATATCATTGGAGCTTTTAGTATTTGATAACCACCCCCTTCCTCACGCAAGCTTTAAAAAATGTGGGTGCAAGGTTGACTACAAATACTGATATAAACCTTCAGCAATAGCATGTTCTTATTAAAAAAAAAATGGAGTTACGAGTTGCTTTAATCATAATTGTTAAGACATAATTACTGTTTGAGTTGTTTTTCCCATGTGTGCCCTCTGAGCCGATATAGAAGGCCATAGACCTACTCTCCATGGGATGGATGCATTATGTAGAAGGTGTACTGTTGTGCATTCAAGTTTTTCAGAATTAATTTAGTAATGCTAATTGGCTTCCATAAATGTCCCAACTGTAGAATTCCAGAATTTGCAGAATTCCAGGACCTAACCTTAAGAATCATGCTGCATATTACACTGCCAAATAACATTGTTTTCATATTTTCTTGTTCAGTGATGTTGTGGAGACCCAACAGCAGTTCAAAAGCAGATGGTGGTCCATCCGAATCATGTACCTTACAATGTTTCTCAGCAGTGTAGGTGAGTGCACATCTTCATTCTGAGAAGAGATGGTATGGTTCTAGGAAAAGGTTTTTGATATATTGGATTCTTTTTACCAGAAGCATTGGACTTTGGGGAATACTTTTAGGGTACATGGGTGGGACATATAGGGTTTGACCGGAGACATTTTGGTGTCATGCTGTCACTTAAATGCTTACTTTATGTAGAAGAAGCTTGATAGGGCAAGGTATACTTCGGTGTGACTGCTCTGACATGTTGTATATCTTCACAGCATCCACCATTTCAACTAAGAAAAAGAAATAAAAGGATGTGATAAAGTGTAGGGGAGTTTTCATCAGTTGTTTGATCACTAAGTTTAAAAATTGTTCCACCAAGATAAAAATGTGCATACTGGAGGAGGAAGATGCATTTATTTTAAAATGGTAAGACATATTAACATAAAGGAGTTTTCAGTTATTTTATCCATTGACGTAAAAAACTCAATCAAGACAGAGCCACTTTAATTGCCATTTTACATTTTTGGCATTCATTTAATTCAGTGAAAACTTTTTGATAACTAACCACAAAGGTTTTTTGATTTGTTTAGTTGCCTCTTGATATTAGATCTCTGACAAACAATTATATTTTCTTTCAAGTACTGTTAAGTTTATTTTAATTGTGCCTTGAAATTATTGTATTGATGCATTAATATATTGTTTATGTATTGTTTTACATCCCTCACTAAATATTTTTTTTAATTAGGTTTTTCGATTGTTATGACATCGATATGGCCATACCTTCAAAAGGTATGTCATGTACTCTAATGGACACATTACATTACTAAGTTACCAATTTTTCTGATTAGCATTAAATATATATTAGTATAGTATTAGTATAGTACATAGTATTAGTAGTCTAATTAGTTCCACTCTTGTTACCATTTCCCCTCAGATTGATGTGACTGCTAATACAAGTTTCCTTGGTTGGGTCATAGCTGCCTTCAGCCTGGGTCAGATGGTGGCCTCCCCATTGTTTGGCTTATGGTCCAACCACAGGCTGAGAAGAGAACCTCTTGTTGTCTCCATCTGTATCTTGGTCGCAGCCAGCTGCCTGTATGCATATGTCCATGTTCCAGCATCACATAACAAGTATTACATGCTGGCAGCACGAGCACTTGTAGGCTTCGGATCAGGTGTGTTTTCATGTGAATACAAATAGGTTTAAAATATGTTTATATCAGTGGAGCTAATGAAGGAACATATTAAAATCAACAGTAGTCAGCAGAACTCAAATCTAAGCAGAAGTATGTAATTAACCCATTATTTAAATGATTGTTGTAATGAACCAGTTTTAATAGCTTTTAAATTACCACATTTTTAAATGTATTGATATTTTAAAAAGCTGACATTTTGTGAAAAGTCTTTCACCCTAAGGAGCTCTCTTGCCCTTATCATTAGGCTAGAGTTCATTCCATCTTTCCAAATATGCTTCTGGAGTAAATTTTCCTTACACTCTGCCACCAAAGCTAGATCTGCCACAGTTTGGAAAGGACATGAGGAGTTCCAGCCTGGTGGGGAAACCAATTATGAGTAATTGGATTTATTTTTTAGTGCAAAATCAATTTTTTATAAAAACAAATTTTATAATCAACCATAGAAGGGATTTTTACTTTACTTTTAAAACATAGTGTTTATTGTTATAGCGTTTTTTAATTTGTAGGAAATGTTGCAGTGGTTCGATCATATGTTGCTGGTGCCACATCACTATCCGAGAGGACCGGTGCAATGGCAAATATCAGTGCTTTCCAGGCTTTAGGATTTATCCTTGGACCAGGTAAGTACCTGGATATTCACTTTCTTACAAGGTTCCCCACTATGAATTGTGCAGAAATGATTAACCGCTCTGCCATGCTGTATATCTCCATAAATAAACACTCTGCATTATTACATCATGCAAATGCATCTTCGTCTTTCATTCTTGGAATTATTTCTGTTTCATCTGAGTTAATTGATGATGAAGAAAAAAAATACTAGCTGTTCAGAAGCTATTGGCACATTAAAATGACACAGTGAGTGTTTCACATATGGAATATTTAAAAACATATGTGATGTTAATATTAAGTACTTTACAAAACAATAACAGAAATAGGAGCAATTCTTTATCTTTGTGCTAATTTTTTCATGGGCTCATTGAGGTAAGGACTCTGTGTATTAATAAATACACTCTTTCTGTATATTATTAAATATATACAGGAATACCAACAATTCCTTTACATGCTGTGTCTTGAACAGCTCTTTCAATATTTCTTTTATTTTCATGAAAAGACCATTACAATATTTGAAATGTAACTTTTATTAGAAATTGATTAGAAGAATACAACACAAACAAAAATGGTAGTATAAATCAAAAACCACAGTGGGCCCCCCACCAGTAAGTCTCAAGAAGGAATATGTTGGATAGGTGTATATCAGTGTGTTTTTACTTTATTAGGAGATCATTGGCTGTGTTCTTCTTAAAAATATCTGTGATGATCCAAGAGTAGGGGCTATACAAGCCCAGAGCCACCTGCTATAGACTACATGTTATCTACCCACAAGGACCATTGGGTTCTTTGAAATTTCAGCACCAGCACCCTGATATCTGGCTTCTGTATCAGTCAGAGTCTCTCCATCAGTAATCAGCACTTCGAGGAGTCCCAGTAACCAGGAGTCCCAGTAACTTTCCTGCGGTAGTGACCAGGACCGGTTACTTGTAGGGTGGAGATAGGTTCAGTATCGTAGCCACCAGGAACCAAATAGAGAACAGTCAACTGATTTATTTTTGAAAATGACAGAAATATTTATAGGGGATAGATACAGACCCCCTCTGTATCTATCCCCTATAAATATTGGTGTGCACAATGTAACAAATAAGAGGGTGTGGTAGACAATCACAAGAGATAAACTCCACATGGGTTTAACAGTAGTTTCCTGAGTGTAATAGGCTTAATTTCTGATACACATCCTGCCGTCTCTAGCACATATCAGATGGGATTAACTTAATCTGGCAAACAATGGAACAAAGCAGATTTACAAATACAATAGAGGTGTTTATGCAGATAATCCAATGGCTGGAGCCAAGCAGTCTGTGATTTAATGAGCTCAATGGACCAGCACCCAGGCTGAGAAAAAAGGGTCTGTGATAATAACCTCTATGAATTAAGGATATTATACATAGTTCAATTGTAAATCCAGATAATAATTCTTGTTAATCTAGCTTCTAAAGATTATTCATATTGTTTGTCACCAACATTATAATCAGGATTTTTATCCTCTTAATACATCTATAACAGGTGATTCTTTATTTTGATACAAGTATAATCATTTTTTTAATGTTAGATAACCAGAATTAATAATAGGCTTTATTTCTATTTTATTTCACTGATAACAAAAATATCTTAGGACTTTATACCTTAGATGCATCACTGAGTATTCATACTTTAGTTTTTTTCTCTGATGCACATATACCAGATAATTATTTACTCTGACATTTATATAGCAAAGTAATTCAAATGTGTTTGGAACGAGAATTGTTCCTATTTCACCATAAAAATATTACATATATTATTTCTGTAACAGATGTCTTGTATCACACAAGTGTAGCAGGGCCAATATAATAATCTTTCTTTTTCACAACATTGTAACAAATTTCCTAACCTGGATAAGGCAGAAATCTGACTTCTAGCTCTGGTGTATATGTCTCTATTGGTAATATATGTACCATCGCAAACTGAAGAGTCTGCCTGTATAATATATGCCTAATAGGCTTATTCTGATATGACCAAGATAGATTATTTATTGCTATATTCCAAGACTTAAATATACTTTTACTATAAGAGCATAGCTATAGCTCCCTCCAGTTCAATTTTTCCATATGTTCCCATATTTCTGATGGTTTTAGTATGCCATTGCAAAGTCTGATTCCTCACTAGCTAATTAGAGCATCCCGCCCTTGTGATACACTCCATAGATAGATGAAATACAATGATTTTTGAATATGGTAAAGGCTAAATGATAGCTCAGAATGGCAGATTTCAGTATTATTTTATTGTAAAAATATGCAATTTTTAAGAATATTCAGTTGATAAATATTTTATTATCTATAGTTTAAAATCATGCCATATTTGCAATTTCTGCTGTGTCACTTTATCTGTATAAATATCTATTTGCCTATTCTTCAAACTAAAAGGACTCTAGGCAAACGTTTTTGTTACTTAATAAATTGTATTCCCCTTAATGTAATTGTTAAATACAATTTTCACCACTTGTAAGAGTCATCCAGAGCAACATATTCCCAGGTTCTGGAATAGCCTTTCTTCCTGTTCACTCTCATGCAAGCTGCCATCTTTAACATTTGTGACCTAAGGTTATACCCACAGGAGGAGGGGCTTAATGCTACTATTGTCTCATGCTGCTGCAAGTGGACAATGACATTTTATACATGACTCCTATGTGTGTGTCCTCAGATTACAGATGTGAACAATGGCAGTATTCATGAGTATGAACAGGAAAAAAATTAGAGCCTCCTGAAATTGAGAATCTGTTATTAAGAGGCTTTTTAAATGTAAGTAAAGTATACATTTTATATAACAATTGCATAAAGGAGGATAACATTAAGGAATGTAGTTAAACATATTATATAAAAAAATGCCTAAATAGCCAACACCACATATACTTATTATGCATTTATTGACTGAATCATTATATTATGTATTTATAACATTTGAAGTCCTTACTTTTTCTGTAATTTAACACAGGCATATTTTGGAGTAACTAAAGAAAGCTGCAGTACTCTGCATTATAGTATAACAAGTTAATATAATTGTATTTGTGCAAGAGAGTTGCATGGAGAGAGATCAGACTGACTGATCTCCATATCCAAAGATGTTCTCTAACCATAAACTAAATATGTGAGCTTTTATACTATACACCCACATAAATTTTATATCCTGATTACCATTAAAGAGAGTGCTGTTATCAATATTTTCTCACACTGACCTTTATCATGCGAATACAAGATGATTTCCACAGAACTGCTGAAGCATCGGCAATAATTAACACATGTTTTAAGAGAAGTACCTCTAAGATAAACAGCCACATTAAATTTGAAGTCCGTAACCTCTACGGGACACCCCCAAAGCCTGCAGGCTTGAAATTCTGCAGAGTTACAGAGCTATTACATTAGACCATGGCCTGAATTACGGGCCCTGGACGCAAGCCCGTAAACCCTCTCTGTGCACGCAAGTTGTAAATGGGCTGGCCGAGTTGCTATCGTTCGTAACTATGAAATTGCAGAATAAAGTAGTGCGACACAGGCATTCTAGCCAATATGATTGACAGTAAGAGATTATAAATTTGCGTTCCACACTCCCATGCATTGACTCCGTTGTATTTTTTTCGAAGTAGCATGCCGGTCCGGGAGTTGGTGTTCAGGTTCTAATTTGAGAGAGAGTAGGAAAGTTTGGAGAGACGTCGTTTTGGGTTTTATCCCTTTCTATTCTTTTACGATTTTACACTTAATAATTGCTTACACATATTTACAGATTACACATGTTTGCAATACACATAATTTAAAGAACACATAGAGACATACAAAGTTAGGTCACTACACCCCCCATCCCATCCCCCAACAGTTATTAATTACACATAATACACACTTTATTTTTTTATACAGACATATACTGTTACACTTTTTTTTATTTATCCTTATTTTCCCTTTGGGATTATTATGGAGAGAGGTGGGGAGGAGGTGAGGAGGAGAGAGAGGAGAGTGAGGTGGCCATGGGGAATAAGGGTGGGGAAGAGGAGGTGAGGAGTGTTGGTGAGGAGGTGGATGAGGAGCAGGAGGAGAAGGAGGATGGGAGTGCAGAGGAAGAGGTGGATGGTGGTAGGGTGGCCCGAGCATCAGGCACACTTAGGAGAGGACAGAGGCGAAGGCGCCTGATCCCATGAGGGGTGGTAGTTCGGAGAAGATATGTGATGTGGCGGTGAAATATGGGCACTGTTTGTTTTCCCAAATGTAGACTGAGATCTATATGCAATTATATTTATATTTTAGGGTTCACAATAGAGACTCTGTGAGTGAGAAACGGTTAATATGCCATGTTTTCATGTTTTTGTGTTGCTATTTAATCAGGTAGTGTGTCTTTAATTGCTTTATGCATGTTGCTGCATGTGCATGACCATTCCAACATATGCTAATATATATATATTTTTTTATTTATATATTTTTTATTGGGGGATTATTGTGCAAGTAATTTTAATGCCTTTCCATGCTTTCTCTATATTTTAAAGTCCACCCGTGTATTTATATTGTCCTTTACAGTGTTGAGAAGTTGTCTGTCAACCCTTTGCGGGTCCTTTTTGCGGGTTCCGGGCTTGAACGCCCGTGCGTCTTTGGAAATTTGTTGCAATTTAATAGAAAAAATTGGAACGTAGCAGTTACTGGCTTGAGAGAACAAAGCATTTGCAGGCGCACAGTTCAAATTTCCACATCCCGTAGGCTTTTTTCCTCCTTAATGAGCAGATCCTGAGCGGGTTGCTTTACTGGGCCAGTTTAGTAGCCGTAAGTCTTGTGGCCTACGTTACGGTCTACGGTTTTACACATTAGGGGAATTTAATGTGGCTGAAAGTCTGGTTAAGCCAAAATTCACATTTTTTATTTTATTTATTTTTTTATTAATTTATATTTATTGTATACATTGCACATATTATAACTTCCATGTAAGTAAGATACAATGTTCTGTTACGATTCTGTATACTGTATTGCAGCTATCCAGGCCTGCTTCACTATGCTTGGAGAGAAAGGAGTGACCTTCGCTGCTATTGCCCTCCAGCTGAACATGTACACTGCTCCAGCGCTCATGGCTGCATTGCTTGGAATCATCAATATCATATTGATCTTTGCAATATTCAGGTGATAACTAAAGAATTTACTGTGCTGCTTGTAAAACCATGGGATGTGTAGTGCTGTTTTCAGATTCACCTGGAAATGTTGAGTGTTATAAACATCCTAAAGCATAACTTGTCCACATTGTGCTTTGTTTAGTTCATTATGTCATTTTTATGTTAGACAGTTATGGGTTTATTTTAGTTCTATTAAGAAAATAACTATAATAATTGACTTCTTCCTGTTTTTTTTTAAACTGATGTGATGTTAGTGTTTGTGTGCACAGCAAAGCACAATCCTATACAGACATGACCTGACCCAGATATGTGAGCACCTTCCAAGCTTCTAACATTTTTGCCCTGTGTTTTGTACAGTTTCTTAAAATCACTTCATGTTTGTTTTCTTGCAGAGAGCATAGAATTGATGATCTGGGAAGAGAAATTGCAAGCATCAACTATGGAACTGGAGGTAATGTCAATTAGCAACATTAGCAACAATTAGCAACATTGTTTTTCATCTTGTGGTTATACACAGTATATTATTATTAGGGAATTCACAAAAAGACAGCTTAATGACAAAGAGTCCCACAGCGCAGAAATATCACTTCATGTCTATAAGAACCTCTGGATAGTTACAAATATATTTTTATACAACAAGAAAAAGTAGCTAATGAGAGGACTTTTTAATGGGCCCAGTTCAGTTAATCTAATATTATGTCCCCACCCCAAAATAGGACTAGATACGACAGAACCAAACTAAGCAACACAGAAATAAAAAAATATATATGTATTTTCGGGTGTAACAACGGAACCACAATCATGGGAGAAGGAAAGGACCTACTAGTTAGACTAAATTCATAGAAGTTACTGATAGTTCTCTTTTTTTCTTTAACTTCCTTTTACCTCTTGATATTTCAAAGTCTCAATTACACATGGTTTCTATACTTTTGTCCCATACACACCATTTACTTTGAGGAATAGGGTTCAGACCTAATTCTATTAGATCAAAATCCAACGGTTTGTGTAGGTGGAATTTTTGATTTCAGTCAAAGAATGGGGTTCCTTCTGTTTCCATTTTGAGACTTTGGATCATAAGAGCCTTCTCTTCCTGAGAAACTGTTCTGGGAAAAATATGAAAAAGTACCATTTCTGGGGAAAAAATTAATTGTTTCTTACTAACTTTAGAAATAAATTTAGATATTTCTCCCCAAAACTCCTGCATTTTGGGGCAGACCCACCAAACGTAAATAAGTACCAGACTGTTTACAGTCTCTCGAACACAGTTTCATTTTATCATCTTTACTTATTTGAAATAGATTTAGTGGTACTAAGTGCCATCTATTAAATATTTTGATATATGTTTTCCCGTAAGCAGCATTTTTGATATATCTCTCTGTTAACTTGAAAGCTTTGTTCCACTTCTCAACTGACCATGTATTCTTCAGATCAAGTTCCCTTGATCTGAGTTTGGAAGATTTAGAAAATTCAAAGCTACTTCTAATAACATTGTAGCATTTCGAGATGAGATGTGTCGATTTTTTCGAAATCAAGATTTGTTCAAGTTCTGACACTTGTCTTTTGCAACTGGAACCATAACCATATACCCCAATCTTTTTTTTAAGAGAATTATATTCTAGCCACAAATTAGGGGAAAGCCCATATGTTAAACACAAGTTGTTAAAGGGGATAAGAGTGTGCTTTTTTTCACCCTTAATCCGCAGATCGTGAGCAGCTTGCTTTACTGGGCCAATTTAATAGCCTTAAGTCTTGTTGCCTTCGTTACGGGCTACGGTTTTACACGTAGCATTTAGCATAAACTGATTAAGCATGACCATTGAAGTCAATTATAGAGGCTTAATAAATCAAATAATATTGCTGTGATAGTAACTGGTCAGAAAAGTAGACCCCATAGGAGGACATATATACTCATCAGTGGGTCCCTTATTATTTAAATCCTAGAGAGAAGATAGAGTGTGCTTCCAAATGAGTGAATATAGTAAGGATATCAGCCCTTATACTGGTGTGGGTAGTTGTTCTTATAAACAGATGATTATCTCTCTGACATTTATGCCAAAACTTGTTTGTGAGTTCTAGAAGTATAGGCACTCTGAGTGATGTTGTACACCCTAAATAGACTACTACTGACATCATGAGAATAGTATTAACTTCGGCAGCTTTAGTTCAGACATTCTGATTTTATCACGTTGCTTTTTAGATATACTTTCGTACAGTTTTAAATATTACTCAGGTTATTTTTTATTGTTATTAATAAACATGGAATCGCTAATATATACTAGCCAGGGTTGATGCTGTGTATTTAATTCTATTTAGCACTTGTACAAATATGGAATCTCTAATACACACAGTGCCTTGCAAAAGTATTCACCCTTCATGGCATTTTTAGTGTTTTGTTGCCTCACAACCTGGTATTAACATGGATTGTTTGAGGATTTGCATCATTTAATTTACAGAACATGTCCACAACTTTTTTTTTAAATTATTGTAGAGCAAACAACAAATAGGCCTTTGGCACTCATTGCAAGCATTTTTTTTCCCGCCCACTGTAGGGGCCGCTCATTGCAGGTTTTGTTAACCTGCAAGTTTTGTGCTTGGGAATGCCATGTGTCTCTTTCCAGCATCTCCCCCATGTCCCTTCCCTGTGTCTTTCTCCTGTGTGTGTCTGCTGAATGTTTGCGTGTTAGGCGCTGAAGGCCGTTTATTGTATTTACAAAGTCCTGCGTGCCTGGCGTCGTCGGTGTGTTACTGTCTTTGCCGTCTTGTATTTTCAAAGTCCAGTGTGCCTGGCTTTGCTCAGTCTCGTTTTCATCCAGTTTCTGAATTTTTTACTTTTTTCATCTGCCATTTTTTTCCCTTGCTTAGCCGATTTTGGATTTGTGAAAAACCCCAACTATGGCTTTCCTCCTGTGCTGTCAGTGAGTGTGTTAATATATTTGTTAATTCTTTTTAATGTTTTTTATGGTTTTTAGAGTTACATGCTTGGTTTGCAGTTGCAACCCTCACAGTGCAGCCTAAGTCCTGCGCCGTACACGGCTCGCCTCGCTTTGTGAGGCTTCGCAGATGAGCGCCTTCGGTGCTCATCCAGCCTAAGTCCGGGACTGTACATGGTAGACACTCACAATGCAGCATAAGTCCTGCGCGGTACACGGCTCACCTCGCTTTGCCTAAGTCCTGTGCCGGTTCTGGATGGGTATGCTGTAGGAACAAAATGTTTCCTGGTATAAAATGTTCAATGAAGAAGATTTGGCATATATTATTTCAATACAAAATGCCGATAAGGTCTGATTGCATTTAATAAAGAAAATGTGGTCTAGCCTGAAATATTGTAATAATTTCATGAATTAACAGAGCCGCCTAAATGGACTTTTACATTGAGACATGTGCTGAATATTTCTTCATATGTATAATCTGCTGGAGCTTACAGAACATCTTTGAACTCAAGCACCAAACAAGTGTGTGAATTAAAATGTCATAGAAAAAAAAAACATATGAATTTAAAAGATGTTTTAAGAATTACAATAATATGCAAATAATGCCTTTGTGTACACAGATCATACAACTGTACATTATATAACTGGCTAAAAATCACCACTATATAGCTGTTACTATTCATTGACATGCCCACACAAGCATGAAATGAAAGCAGTATATTCAGTTTGAAATACACTCTTTCCTATACAAAAAATATATAACGCCTCTATTGTTTGCACCTAGGTCTGAGGTTGACAGTCAACTAGGTTTGTGAAAGACCAGCTAAATGATTTATTTTTAGTTGCTTGGAAGTGGATTATATATAAAGTTATATACTAGTAAATGTATAAAAGCAAAGAAGTTAAGAGACAGCCATAAATAAAATTCTTCTATATATGTAAATATATTTTTGATGCAGCAGTATACAGAGTATTTTTTTCTGCTTAATGACTAATTAGTGTTTCTTTATTTCAGATACTAGGGATGTGGAGGAAGATAGTAAGGAAGCTGTCGATCAAGTTGCAACTGTCTCCTCCAATGCCCTTTTCTTTGTCATTTTGTTTGTTTTTGCCATTTTTGAAACGTAAGTCTTTTCAACTCTGAAAAGTAGAGTAATTTAGTTTTATTCGCTTGCTCCTTCCTCTATGCTTCTGTGTTAAGGAGAATTATTAATAATCTAGATAAGGAGATTAGATATTGCAATATATATTTTTTGCACAAATTACACACAAACTCAAAGTGCATTCAGAATATAATTAATCCATTCTGAATGTAAACAACATGAGCTGTTTAGATAATGTGCAGATTTTTTTGCACAAATACTAGCTTTTTCGCAATGTAAAATGCACTGGGACATAAGACACATTCACATTGTATACTGAATGACCAATATTGGGTAAAGCAAAGGACATACCAGAAATATTTTCTACATCCAACAAAATAATTTTCCTAATACCATGTTATTTGTTTTTACCTCTGAAAGGTTTGTCAATTAAATTTCTTCCTTATATTGACCTGTAAAAAAACACCTTGTAAATCTTGTATTTTTTTTTTGCGTGTTTCCAGAATTTCTACTCCACTGACAATGGACATGTACGCCTGGACCAGGATGCAAGCTGTATTTTACAATGGAGTCATTCTAGCTGCAGTTGGAGTTGAGTCTGTGATTGTGTTCATATTGGTTAAAATCATTTCTAAGAAGTAAGTAAATAACTGGGGATAATGCTTGGAGGGCTAGGAAATTTACAAAGGAGGGCTTGGGTATAAAAAAAAAATGATTTTTTTTTATACCCAAGCCTTCAAATACTCTGATTACTCATCTGGGTTACTGGACATTCATGGCTACTCCACTGTATATCAGATGAATAATAAGAGTATTGCAGTATATAGTGATCATATTTTAATTGGTCGAAATTTTATTAATAGCTTTCAGGTTTGACCTCCCGTTATCAAACCTAATGTAAACAGAACTTTCAGTTTGAATGTAAAGAGTAATGCAGAGAGAGTGGAGACATCGTCTGAAGTCATGGGAGAAATATATACTAGGGGAATCAACACAACATAGTATAGGAAATAACATAGTATAGGAAAACTATATACACACTAGCGACTTGCCCGTCAAAAAATTACGGCAATAACATTTTAATCCATGATAATGCTGTTTGCCAGCGAATGTGAGTTTATGGCCCCTCTGAGCACCTTCGGCACTCATAGCGAGCCACAACTTGCTAACCTTTGGCGCTCATTGTGACCTTTGGTGCTCATCGCATGGCTTGCAATGAGTGCCTTCTCCTCCTGTGTACTTTATAGGCCTCGCACATGAGCCTAGCTCCTTGTGTTACTACCTTGGGTTAAGTGTCACTGGCTTTGATTAAGTGTTACTGCCTTTGATTCAGTTTTACTGTTTTTTGTTAAGTGTTAGTGCTTATTGCTGGTATTTACATCCTTCGGCCGCCTTTTCCATCGTTTAGCTGCGTTTTACGTCCTTCGGCCTCGTTTTCGATTTGTTTAATTTTTTTGGGGCAACATTTTTTTTCTTGCTTTGGCAATTTTGGATCGTAAAAAAAGCCAAAATATTGCTCAGGAAACTGATTTAAATGTTTAACTGCTTTGAGGATCCTGCCAGGCAATGAGCAATAATACAGATACAGAGATTATTATTTAATTAATGTGACACAGTTCTCCCCGAATGGAGGTCTCAGATGATAATAAATTGATTTAAATATTTAACTACATTGAGGGTCCTAACCCTGTCAGGCAATGAGCAGTAATACAGATATATAAATGTAGTGTAAAATCTACTTTTTTTTGTGCAGTGTAAAATATATATATATATATATTTTTGTAATTAATAAATTAATGTACGTTAATGAGCAGTAATCTAGATATTTAATTGCAGTTTAAAATAGACTTCTTTTTTTTTTTTAAATGATTACTAATTAATAAATGAATGTACGTTAATAATTAATTGGATATTAATTACAAATAGGTAAAGTATATTAATTTATTAATAAATTAATTATTAGTAAAAAAAATTATAATAATTATTAAAATTATTATTATAAAAAAAAAAAAAGCAAAATCTTTTACACTGCCCTTACTTTATGAAGACATAAATGCTTAGCTCTTTCTAATATATTTATTCAATGATTTTGCATAATCTTTTTTTAATAATAGTTTTAATAATAATATTTTTTTTTATTGCTAATAACTAATTTATTAATAAATTAATATACTTTACCTATTTGTAATTAGTATCCAACAATCATTATCCTGAAGAGCTAACAATTTATTTGGATTTTCTGACAGCAGAAAATGTCCAGTCAAACTATTCATTCAGACCTGAGGAGAAAGTGTCAGCTCTGTGCCAAGTGTGTAGTGTATATAGGCTGCGATAATAGATCTTTTTGTTATCTGTGTCCCTGAAGATGGGCACAGAGAGAAATAACAAAAAAAGGGGAACACTTTTATGTGGCTAAATATGTTATAAATTGCTTCATATTAAATTTAAAAAAAATATATATATATAGGCTGCGTGCGCAGTGGCGTAGCTAGAGTAAACGTCACCCGGGGCGGTCCGTTCAAATGTCACCCCAGTGACCTGCGACTGCGAGGCTAGCGGCACTTAGACTGCAATGTGCGCCGCAGGCGCTCATCACAAGGCTTATGGGAGAGGCTTCAATGCCTCCCATGTCTGTCCCCTTCCTCCTCCTTTCAGAGGCCCACACTGCTCCCCCTGCCCCATACTGCTCCCCCTGCCCCACTGATGCTCCCCCTGCCCCACTGCTCTGCCCCACTGATGCTCCCTCTGCCCCACTGATGCTCCCCCTGCCCCACTGATGCCCCCTCTGCCCCACTGATGCCCCCCCTGCCCCACTGATGCTCCCTCTGCCCCACTGATGCACCCCCTGCCCCACTGATGCTCCCTCTGCCCCACTGATGCTCCCCCTGCCCCACTGATGCTCCCCCTGCCCCACTGATGCTCCCCCTGCCCCACTGCTCTGCCCCACTGATGCTCCCTCTGCCCCACTGATGCTCCCCCTGCCCCACTGATGCTCCCCCTGCCCCACTGATGCTCCCCCTGCCCCACTGATGCTCTCCCTGACCCACTGATGCTCCCCCTGCCCCACTGATGCCCCCTCTGTCCCACTGATGCTCCCCCTGCCCCACTGCTCTGCCCCACTGATGCTCCCTCTGCCCCACTGATACCCTCCCTGCCCCACTGATGCTCCCGCTGCCCCACTGATGCTCCCCCTGCCCCACTGATGCTCCCCCTGCCCCACTGATGCTCCCCCTGCCCCACTGATGCTCCCCCTGCCCCACTGCTCTGCCCCACTGATGCTCCCCCTGCCCCACTGATGCTCCCCCTGCCCCACTGATGCTCACTCTGCCCCACTGCTCTGCCCCACTGATGCTCCCTCTGCCCCACTGATGCCCTCCCTGCCCCACTGATGCTCCCGCTGCCCCACTGCTCTGCCCCACTAATGCTCCCTCTGCCCCACTGATGCCCCCCCTGCCCCACTGATGCTCCCCCTGCCCCACTGCTCTGCCTCACTGATGCTCCCTCTGCCCCACTGATGCTCCCTCTGCCCCACTGATGCTCCCCCTGCCCCACTGATGCTCCCCCTGCCCCACTGATGCTCCCCCTGCCCCACTGATGCTCCCCCTGCCCCACTGATGCTCCCCCTGCCCCACTGATGCTCCCCCTGCCCCACTGATGCTCCCCCTGCCCCACTGATGCTCCCGCTGCCCCACTGCTCTGCCCCACTGATGCTCCCCCAGCCCCACTGATGCTCGTACCTGGTTCCAATCCTGCCAGCATCGCCGCACTCACCGTCTTCTCCTCTGCGCCGACCGTCCTCCAGCCAGAACTACTTCTTGGATCAAGCCGCGAATCGCGCAGGCGCGATGCGCATGCGCAATGCAAGGCTTGATCCAGAAAATAGTTCCGGCCGGAGTATGGGAGCCACAGAGAGGGCTGAAAATGTTTGTTGGAGGTGACATAGTGTCACCCCTCCATATGCGGTCCGCCCCCCTCGCCCCCCCTTAGCTACGCCACTGTGCGTGCGCGAGCCAAAACTATTGGTTTAGGCGGGAAAACCACAATTTCAGATTCGTAATGTTAATATTTGCAAGTTAGTGTTGTAAAATGGCAACGATTTTCTAAGTCTTACTTGCCTCGCGAGCATTTTCCGTCCGTCCTAATTGTATATTTTGAAACTCGTACTTTCCTTTACTTGTACGTTCCTGGCGATGAGTTGCGCGCTACTGCCTTGTTTAGCCTCAATTAAAAAAAAATCTTCCGCCATTTTTTTCATCTCTTAGCCGATTTTCGAGTGACGAAACATGACTAATTTGGCTTAAATTTGCTTGCAATCTCACTCCCAGGCGTCCTGGCTCTCCCTTTGTGCTATGTGTGAGTGTGTTTTAATTTATTTTTTCGATGTCCGCGGTTCGGCCGTTAAAATCGAATTTTTCCAAGGTCGGATTTTTTTTTGCCCCCGAGATTCTGAGATCGCAATTTTTTTCTAAGTCCCGCTTTCCTCAACTGCTTGCAGCCTAAGTCCCTCATGCTTCAATGCCTCAACTGCTCGCTTCGCGAGGCTCACAGGAGCACCTTTGTTCATCTACTGGAGTAAATTAGCTGTCTTTATTGTGTTTTTATGCAGATTCATCCTTCAGGTTCAGTTTTTGTCCCTTTCCCCCAATGTAACAGCCTGTTTCACATAAAGTTGTGCTCAAAAGTTTGCATATCCTTGGTGAATTGGTAATATATGTACCATTTTTAAAGAATACATGAGTGAGCAGGCAAAACTAATTTCTTTAACTTCTTACTAGCGAGTTGCCCGTCAAAAATGACGGCATACAATTTTCAAGCCTTGGTAATGCAAGCCTCACTATGCACGGCTTCTCTCTCTCTCTTCTTCCCTTGATCTGTGTCCTCTCCCTCTTCTCTATCCTCTTTCCCCCCACTCCCTCTCCTGTGTCTCTTTCCCCGCTCTCCATCCTGTGTCTCTTTTCCCCCTCTCCCCCATCTCTCCCTCCCGTGTCTCCCCATCTCTACATCCCCTGTGTTTTTCCCCTATCTCCCTGCCCTGTGTCTCTTCCCCCCTCTCCCTCCCCTTTGTCTCTTTTCCCCCCTCTCTCTCCCCTTTGTCTCTTTTCCCCCCTCTCCCTCCCCTTTTTTGTCTCTTTTCCCCCCTCTCCCTCCCCTTTTTTTGTCTCTTTTCCCCCCTCTCCCTCCCCTTTTTTGTCTCTTTTCCCCCCTCTCCCTCCCCTTTTTTGTCTCTTTTCCCCCCTCTCCCTCCCCTTTTTTGTCTCTTTTCCCCTCTCTCCCTCCCCTTTGTCTTGGAGGCTGAAAGTTACGGGTTTAACCAGAGCCATTTCTTTTTCAAGTTCGGAGACCGCAAAAAGAAGCCAATTGAATAGCAAATTAGCTTCCAATTTTACTTACAGGCTCCCTCCTTTCCCCCTGCGCCCATTGCGGCCCTCGTCTGTCCCCCTTCGGCGCTGCTCATTGCAAGCCTTGGCAAACCCACAACTTGCGGGCCTCGCGATGAGCGCCTTTTTGTGAACTTTACTATTGGGATAACTTTGCAATTGTAATTTTGGTTGCCATCCTGGCTCACCATTTGGATAGAAAATGGGATATGTCATTGGATCCAAATTACTACTTAATGTATTTATGTTTATAAAAGGTTGCTCTGCATTGCGTGGATATATTCTAATATCCTGCTCAAACGGTATTTCACCATCATCATTTTTACAGACCATGGCAACTGTTGGTAAATTATAACGTCTTTGATCAGCATTGCGATCTCTTTTTAGAACCATATTTACTCTTTGCCTTGGCAATTGATGTATTTGAGCATGTTCCTGTTCTTTTTCTACCTCTGCTATTTTTTTATATGCTTGACTATATGGGTTGTTGGCCATAATTTTATCCAGCTGTTCAAAGACTATGCGTAAACATTGTTTATTTTCTGGAAGTGTCTTTCTTTGTTCCACAGCTTCCATTGTATCTAAGACATATAACTGTGCAAATTTTGCAAAAAATGTGTTCATCACCTGAGGAGAAAGTGTCAGCAATGTGGCAAGTGTGCAGTATATATAGGCTGCGTGTGCGAGGCCAAACCGGCAGGAAAACCACCATTTTAGATTTGTAATGTTGTTATTTGCAAGTTAGTGTTAGTTGTGTATATTTTGTAACTCATACATGCCTGGCGTTGAGTTCCGTGTTATAACCTCGTTTTACCTCGTTTTCATTTTTTTCATCCGCCATTTTTTTTCCGATATCCGCGGTTCGGCCGTTAAATTCTTATTTTTCTGAGGTCGGATTTTTTCCCCCCGACATTTGCATTTTTCTGAAGTCCTTTGGCGCTTGTTGCAGCTAAGTCCCGCGGGCCTCCACCTCCGCAAATGGATCCCTTGCTTTGCTTTGCGAGACGCACAAGCGTGACGACAAATCGCAGTTTGACATCTATGTGATGGGATTCATATTCAACTGTAGGTTATAACAGAATGGCACAATCATAAAATAAAACATGGCAACAAAGAAAAAAAATGAAATGACCCTGTTCAAAATTTTGCATCTCCTTAGTTCTTAATACTGTATATTGCCAACTTTAGCATCAATGACAGCGTGCAGTCTTTTGTAATAGTTGAGGTGGAATAGGTGCCCATTCGTCTTGGCAAAATGCCTCCAGGTCATGCAAAGTCTTTGGTCATCTTGCATGGACTGCACGTTTGAGATCTCCCCAGAGTGGCTCGATGATATTAAGGTCAGGAGACTGTGATGGCCACTACAGAACCTTCACCTTTTTCTGCTGAAACCACTGGAGGGTCAACTTGGCTTTGTTCTTAGGGCCATTGTCATGCTGGAAAGTCCAAGACCGTCCCATGCACAGCCTTCATGACGAAGAATGCAAAATGCCTGCCAGTATTTTCTGATAACATGCCATTAATTTTCACAAGATTCCCCGTAGCTTTAGAAATCACCCTCCCCAAAACATCAGTGAGCCACCACCTTGCTTCACAGTGGGGATGATAGTCTTTTCACTATAGGCCTTGTTGATCCCTCTCCAAACATAGCGCTTATGGTTGTGACTATAAAGCTCTATTTTGGTCTCGTCACTCCAAATGACAGTGAGCCAGAAGCTGTGAGGTGTGTCAAGGTGTTGTCGGGCATAATGTAACCAAGCATTTTTGTTGCATTGGCGCAGTAAAAGCTTCTGCCTGGTAACTCGACCATGCAGCTCATTTTTGTTCAAGTATCGTCGTATTGTGCTCCTTGAAACAACCAGACGATCTTTTTCCAGAACAGCCTGTATTTCTCCTGAGGTTACCTGTGGGTTTTCTTTTGTATTCTGAACAATTCTTCTGGCAGTTGAGCTGATATCTTTCTTGGTCTACCTGGCCTTTGCTTGGTATCAAGAAATCCACACATTTTCCACTTCTTAATAAGTGATTGAACAGTACTGATTGGAATTTTCAAAGCTTTGTATATCATTTTATATCTTTTTCCATTGTTAGAAAATTCCATTACCTTGTTACGCATGTCTTTTGACAGTTCTTATATGCTCCCCATGGCTCAGTATCTAGCCTGCTCAGTGCATCCACGTGAGAGATAACAAACTCATTGACTTTTTATACACAGACACTAATTGTAATTTAAAAAGCCACAGGTGTGGGAAATCTTTAATTGCCATTTTAACCTGTGTGTGTCACCTTGTGTGTCTGTAACAAGGCCAAACATTCAAGGGTATGTAAATTTTTGGGTGGTTTTTGTTATCATTATGATTTAAAAAGGAGCCAAATAACGATGTGATAATAAATTGCTTCATATGTTCACTATCCTTCGATAAAAGACATTTGTTTGCATGACCAGTCATATTTTAAAAATAAATGCCAACATTTCTGCCAGGGTATGAAAACTTTTGAGCACAACTGTATATTCAATTGTATTTTGTAAACCACATTGGAGGATGTACATGGATATGACCCGCTGATGTTATAGGTCTTATGTTATGTGTGACTTTGCCATCATTACAAATGAGTTGACATAGCTTAAGGCACTTTTGTTACAAGGTTTAGTTATATTTTCTCAATTGTTTATTGGCCAATCTTCTGCTGACACACTTCTGTTTCAAGTTTGGTTGTTGTTGTTTAAAAGCAAGGATGGGAGCTTTGGGGAATATATTTCTTAACTGTGCATTCTCTGTTAAAAGTGATTGTAAATCTTTGATTATTTTTTGTATTTTCTCTAAAGCTGTATGGTATATGGTCACTAGAAGTAGTTTCTTTTAATATTTTAATAGGTGTTCATGAGGTATTTTAGTGGCAGTGATTATTTTCTTAATAATAATACAGGGTTTCTGCCACATTCTCTTTCATGTTTTTTTGTTTCACGTTTAGTGAAGTGTTTGTCCAATATGAATACTCCAGATAATGCCAGTTAGCGGGAGTTTCTTTAAAATGGGGAATTGATGCCGTTGCCGGTTGCTTGAGAGTCCTAGTTAGTTGTGTGCCGGATAACCGGGATTCTACTGTATATATATATATACATATATATTCTACTGTATATGATATATATATATATCAAACAAAAAAGAGGAAAGAAAAAAGGGCAACTAATTATAAGGCTCAATATAGATAAGAGACTGAATAACTGTCAATCTAACCAAAAGAAATAGCAAGAAGAGATATCAAGGATGCAATTTATTAGATGAAACTAACATGAGAAAGCCAAATCAGCTCATAGAATGGCCTTAGGATGTATGAAACATCACTAACATGGCCAAACCATTCAAATCACAGCCGACTTAATAAGTATATCAATTGCAACTAGCATTATTGCCATACAAACAATTAAAATGTAACTTTTAATCATAAAATATATATTAACCAAAAAGGAAGGGAAAATAAAAAATATATTTAAAATAAAGGAGGTTAATGTGCAACACGGTGGAGAGCCTCTTGTGGTGGTGGCATTAAATGATATCAAAATAGGGCTCAGAGAGTGTACCTGTCAGTGGCAGCAATCATTAACCATATAAGAATCACTATCATATCATAAAGAAAGCAGTCAATATTCTATAGTGATACTACCTGGAAAAATAAGGCACACTTTAATGTACTGCCCAGTCAGTGTCAATTATTTCAAAGGGTTGTTACAAACAACTTATGCAGCAAATGTGCTGTGAATTATGGTGTTAACATAAGTTATAACTGGATGCATAAATTCTCAGCAATATAAGGAAAGAATTCTCTTGTGTTAATAAATTGTATCCTTGATATCTCTTCTTGCTATTTCTTTTGGTTAGATTGACAGTTATTCAGTCTCTTATCTATATTGAGCCTTATAAGTAACTGCCCTTTTTTCTTTACTCTTTTTTGTTTGATATACTATAGCAACTATAAGGTTCAATTTTGAAAGTATAATATTATAGGTGCTTCCACACAATTCTTTTGTGTGTGTGTATATATATATATATATATATATATATATATATATATATATATATATATATATATATATATATATAGTGGGAAAGTATTTGATGCTTTTTTAATTTAAAAACTGCGTAAAATAATTTGCCACTATAAAATTTTATTTCCATTTTTTATTTGCCACTTAAAGTGTTAAAGCATGGTTCTCTAACAAGACTTCCTTGATTGCAATAGTCGTTACTACTCTCACATTTTGTCCCAGGCTGTCTAAGAATATATTTGTACCTTTTCACAAAACGCATTGCCTATTAGGTTATAATTGAAAAGTATTATAATATTTAATGTGTAAGTGTATGCGCTGGTTTGTATGTAAACTGTGAAAACAGTCCAACATGAACAATCACATTTTGCATTTTTTTTCACAGGACTGGTGAACGTATACTGCTTCTGGGAGGGCTGGCAGCTATTCTGGCTGGATTCTTCATCTTATTACCTTGGGGAAACCAGTTACCAAAAATTCAGTGGGAAGGTAAACTAATTACTTTTATTATTGTGAGAAATTCACTAAAGAGCTCTGAGATGGCTCTAAGCTCCAGTCTTCTCTTGTTCACAGACTTACAGAATAACACCATTCACAACTCTACGTATTCGGCAATGAACACTGCTAGCAATCACACCGTGGAGCCTACAGGATGCCCTGCAGTGCAGGACTGGTGCTTTTATACACCTGTGGTCCACCTGGCACAATATCTCACCTCTGACATCCTGATCGGCCTGGGCTATCCAATCTGTAATGTGATGTCATACACATTGTACTCAAAGATCATAGGCCCAAAGCCACAAGTAAGATCCTCCTTGTTAGTGATTTGTTCTTCTATATAATAGACAATTGTTAAATTATTATAGCACTGCTTAAAATGCCAGATGTCAATGTGTTAATGTTTACGCATCCTGTGCAGACCAGTGTGCCAAGAGCAGAATATAATATGCGTATGAGAAATCAGTTACTGTCCAAATAATGAATAGCTCACCTGCTTTCCCAACAATGCACTTGAAACCTTATAAATAATTAATATACTAAAACCAAATTTATAACGTTTTTTTTAAATATAATTCCAATTCTGGAATTACTGATATTTTTACCTTAAATTGGCAAATGTCCCCAGGTAATTCTTAGAGTGCATATGTTACTCCTGATAAAGTGTAACCAGGTATGTTCTATGTGCTGGAGCAAAAAGCCTTTGTACTTCTGATGGCAGATAATGGGAGTTTTGACTTGCAGCCGATTGTCAGTGTTTAATTTACACTGTATAGGACAAGGACAGTCGACGAAGAGCAAAACAAAACACACCACTTAGTCTTTGAACACTACAATTTTATTTACACACACATATATATATATATATATATATATATATATATATATTACATATAATAGTTGTTCAAACTACGAATCGTCGTCACGCTTTGCAAGCTTGCAAAGCGAGCTCGCAAGAACTGCGTCCCTCGGGAAGCGAGGGGCCTCATTTGCGGAAGTAGGAGTCTCCCACGTCGGCTGCCGAAGGCTCATTGTACGCCGGCTGCCGAATTGCAGAGGCGTATCACACGCGGTTACAAACACCCACACAAGCGGCACTTTACCAAGATAGATCTAACACGCAATCACTGTATACAAACCGCGTGATTCGGAACGGAACATTTACAGACTTAGCATTAAAAAATACGAGACGCCGGACTTAGAAAAAAAAACATTACGACCTCGCAAAAATACGACCTTAATACATAAAAAGCTTACCCAAAGCAAAGGGGGGGGGGGGGGGGCACCCAGGACCTCTGTAAGTGAAGTTACACCTCAATTTAAGTCCAAATTCCCAAGTTTAGACACCCAAAAATCCCCTAAGCGAGAAAACAAATGGGTGCCGAAGCAAACGAGGATAAAGACCCAAAACACCACCAAGCACATACGGATTGTTAAAAAAGACGTACGAGCTACAAGATACATTCTTAACAAGGATGCTACATCATCCACACCTGGGTACCACATACACATTCGCCGCCATTTTACAACAATAACTTACACAATGTGGAAGTACACAGCTACACTAACGGCTTCCCCTCGCGCACAAAGCCTATTTACACTACACACATTGCTCACACTTACACCTCAGCTCCACAACAGTGCAAACCGACATTGTATGCTGTAGGAACAGCAAAACAGATTGTCAGCTCTTCAGCACAATGCTTCTTGCATATATTACTTCCAGATAGGTAAAGTATATTCATTTATTAATTTATGAATTATTTATGAAATTATTTAAAAAAAACACTCTCACAATAAACACAAAACTCATTCACCACGCGACTCACAACGAGTGCAATAAGCACAAAAAACAAATCAGCACCGACCAAACAAGAATATCAAAAGCGCCTATCAGAAAAAAAATACAACAACCAACAGCCTCGCAATGAGCGCCAAAGGCGCTCAGTGCGAGGCTCGCAATGAGCGCCGAAGTATCTCGGACCACCAACAAAATTAATGTCTGGTGCAAACAGCATTACCTGCCTTACAATTTTATTGCCCCATCATTTTTGACAGGCAAGTCGCTAGTATATATATATTAAAGATATACCAAGTGGTGCAGGGGTAGTCAATAATATTTTACAAAATCAACTGGGGCCCAAATGAATTTGTGAAAATGAAATCACAGAATATTTAATATAATGGCGCTGAAAAGGGGCACATAAGAAAAATGCTTAGAGAATGGTATGAAATAAAGGACATCAATGAGCCAATAGCTTTTTTAAGGATATGGAGGCTATAGGAGAGATATATAGGAATTTAATTATTATGGAGGTGTGGAAGATGTGGGCTGGAGGTCCTGATTAGGACCCAGGTCCACCTCTTGATTACCCATCAGTGGTGTTCCACTCACATTTGATAACCTGAGGGACTAAAATACTTAGCTTGGATTGCAGTAACTCATAGAGTCCTTAGTTGATACATTGCAGTAGGACAAGAATCTTGGAGTAAGGATGCAGACACCATTCTCCTACTGCAGTACATCAACTAAGGACTCAGTGGGTGTTTGTGATCCATGCTGACTAAGATCCTTGGTGCTAGAGGTTATGAAACGTGAGTGGAACACCACTAGGTGTATTTAATGTATATGTCTGGAAAAAAAATGGTCGTGAGTAAAGATTAGGAGGTGCACTGTATAACTCTTCCCTGTATGTGGATACTTTATCTTCATGTACACCTTTACACGGTGGCTGAAAAGCTCCAGACTGCTGAACATGAACATTTTAATAATGTTCAATAAAAAAAAGCCATTCTATTATTATTAAAATGATCCTTTATTTGTAACTCTCCAACATATACAGAGATTAAGTACAAGACAAAAATAAAATTAGCACATTGCAAAAGAATGGAAGTACTGAATACACACGGTTTATTCAAAAGGTAAATTCAGTCTGCAAAATGTACAGTTTCCACACGTTATGCTATACTTTTTTTTTTTATATGGCTTGTAATACCATGAATGTTTCCATACTGTAACATCCTGTAATTTAAAAAAATAAGTTGAACATGAACATTTTCTCTCACTTATGTCAACATTCTGATTTTTAACCATAATTGATTGGTATAAAATGTATTTTCGGAAAGCTTGGAGGGAATTGAACAAAAATCACAGTCTTAAAGAAGCATTCCTCCAAAACCATGAGGTCCAACTGTTTCCAAAGACTCTTGCACCTTACACTTATCCTGATATAAGCAATTCACCCATATTGCCATTGATATGAGTGCCAGACTTTGGGCTATTGCTGGGTGAGCCCAGTTGCTCTGAAATGGGGGCTGCACAGCATTTTGTTTATTTTGAATCATAATCTGAATGAAAGGCTGCCTATTTCTAGACCTGGCTATGCGCGCCTAATTCAGTGAGTGGTTGATAAGGTTTAGGAAATACATTAAAGCTCAAAAGTGAAATGCAGTGCACATCTTACGTAGTAATTCACTGCAGGACAAGGCAACACCAGTGTGGAATAGATTAAGCACTTAAGGTATCCAAATGTAATATTATGTTGATGTTTTGGTTTATTGGATGTAAATTCACTAAATATTAGCTTTAACCCTTTTTCTTTCTTGTAGGGTGTATACATGGGCTGGCTAACGGCTGCTGGTAGTGCAGCTCGCACATTGGGACCTATATTTGTCAGTCAGATCTACACCCACTTTGGACCCAGATGGACATTTGCCCTGATTTGTGCCATAGTTGGCGTCTCTATAATACATTTGATAGCTGTATACAAGAGACTTATCCCATTTTCTGTTCGATATGGTAAACTATAGCAAAAACAAACCCTTCTGGATTAGTATACTGAAACTGACTGTAAAAAGGTGTATCTACTGTATGAATAGAAAAATCTATACAATGATTAATACAGTTTTATTTTAAGGGTCACTGTAGTTACCAGTTGTTCTCTGCATCATCCAAGAGTTGAATGACGTGGTCTACTTTTTGAAATTGCTGATTAATTGATGGCATTAGATATATTGCAGAATTTTGAATTTCTTCCTGAACTACTCTATATATAATGAGGATGAACAAAATGAGGCTCAGAAGCCAGAGAGCATTTACTCTTTAGCATAATGGATTGCTATGAAGACCCCTATGGGCTCTGTAGCACATTTATAGGAACAGCTATTCATTCCTCTGATACACAACTTCACAGTATAGTTTTTAATATCACTTGCAAAGCATTGCAGAACATAACTTTTCCCCTGCAGAGTTGGCACAGGACAAATCATGTTAAATGATATAAGCCTTACTCTATTGCAGCTGATGGTACACAAAGAGAGCTCTGATTGTTGCATCTTGGAGGTGCTTGTCTCTAGTTTGGGCTGACTGACTCAACTTAGCCTCAATAATTTGAGCGGATGGCCACATGAAGCAGCTAGTTGGCCGTGTGATCACCTCATTATCTAAGTATTTGCTTGTGTGAAAGTTTAATGGGCTGTACTATTATCATTTTTTTGTAATGTGCCAACATATGACTAAGGCAAAAGTCATATTAATAGATTTCAGAAGAATGGAGGGCCCGGTCTTTGAGCTTAAAACCATACATTCATACATAGTGCTTGTTCTCAGAGCACATAACAAGGTGTAAAAATCTTGCAATCTTAAGGCTAAAATGAGCAATATCTAAAATACTTATAATTACCTTGATTATTGATACATTTTAAAAAGATAAATGACATTCCCAAATGATTGTCAACTCTCTGACGATGCACATCAGTTTTGTTGAGTTCTGTGTCTCTAATTGTTTGGCAGTTACTTATTAATCTAGACCTAAATCATTCTGTTTTAATTGATTTGTATATAGTTAATGAGAGTGAATGTATACCTCTTAGGCCATGTGAATGAAGATCTGTGACCTACATTAAACAAGATATGGTTCATTATAATAAGTGTTACTAGCATTTCCCTATGATAACATTATTTTGTTTGATTATGCTATTTACCTGACATTTAAATGTGTTATTTAATATATAAAAAAGGAACAATGTTTTAATATATATTAATAAAATGTTTAATAGGTATGAAATTATGATATTATGTTATAATATATTTTTACATTCCTTGTTTTACAAAACTATCATGATGAAATGCATAAGGTGTTATATGTATGCCATATACAGACTATATATTTTTACACTTAACATTGAAAGGAAAAGCCTACTTTTTTTTACAGAACTGTTGACCAAATACAGTATTTTTATGTTCATAGCTAAAAATATCTAAATATCAGTGAACTCCCTGCTAATCATGTTAAGGTATGGATAACTGGGTTATCCTTATTGGAGGAAGCTGCAGCAAGTTGTCAAGTTATGTGAATGTAAATAATAAAGTAGTGATATAAAAAAATAAGCCATATCTGCCCACCTATAAAAATGCAGCAGATTATAACAAAATGGTGGCGTAATTTGTTTTTAAATTTTTTTACTATCACCACTCCACATTCAGATTGAAAATATTTGATATCACAGTTTCCCTGTAATCCAGTATCAATGAAGACAAACATTTAGCATTCACTCCGGTATATTTGTATAAAAGCAGCATAAAGTGTTTCCAAAAAACAGACTAATGCAAGTAATGCCCTAATGTAAAAGTTGATGAATTTGTTAGGGATTCAAAGGGAATGACTTTACTAGGAAGTCTGTAATAGCATAGAATAAAATGGATTCATACTAAAAGCTATGTTTTACTTAATCATTTGATGTACCTAAATAAGGTGAATTCTGGTGGGCTATGATGAGGGTAGCTTTTGTAACTCTTCTTTGAGCTCCTTTCTAATGTTTATTTTGTGTACTGCTGTCTCCAGGGTACCTTGTAATTCATATACAGAAAATGTTAGGCATTTTAAACCATTTATTATGCATTTGAATAACAGCTATTGAAAAAGAGGACTGAAAACAGTTACACTGCATAAATGCTGTTTATTAAAAATCTAAATATCAAATGGTAGAGGGAGGTGATTATGGGGATAATACAAAGATACCCAGCTACACTACACTGTGATCTAATATTTGTCTCTTAATAACTTTTGAAATGCTTTATATTTTTATTATATCATGTTGTATTAAAAAAATTAACATAATCATATACAAACTTGTAAATCTTATTATAGCCTTATTTTGAACACCATGTGAATACAGTTTTGTGTGTTGACGTGCGTAGCGTGAAGGTTTCTCGTCTTTTACTTGGATACTCTTCTGAGCTATTTATCAGTATGCCTGCATGTTTCATACTTTGTCACAAAGCCTTTGGTCACCATTTACTTTACTATAATAAGCATAACATGTTTACATTTTATAAAAAATACTTTTACAGAATGCGAAAATAACTAGTAAAATAATGTAGGCCCATAAAAAAATCCACTTCAAAGACTTCAATATCATTAGAGCCTTAAAGTGACACAGCGGAAACTGGAAACTATAGGTAGTAACAAGTACTTTCTAAACTGTTATTTTGAAAAACATGCAATTTGGTACAGTAAACTTAAATAGAAGTTTTCAATGTTGTCCCATTTATCAGATATGTGATTCAGTCCGGTAGGTGTATCAGAAGGGATGACTGACAGCTAGAAACTGCAAACTTTTATTACTATTATTACTGTAAGTGTATTTTATACAACATACAATATTTGCATCCTGTAAACACAAAGTTAATATTTAGAATATTTCATAGGCCAGTGATACCTCTAAACATCTGTGTACAGAGTCAACATTTTGGCTGTTGAATAGTCAATTGGCTGAGATAATCTACTAGCAAATAGCTTGGATCTGAAAATGATCAGCTAAAGATACTCAGCCAGGCCCATGACCAAATATTTGTAATGTGAGGCACTCACATTTTAGATCAAGCAGATTACAAGAAGGCTTTTCACAAGTAGCCACTTGTTACACTTAACAGGAGTCTCGAAAGAGGTTGTAATTAAATCAGGAATTGTCCAAATGTAAGTATATGAGCTACCTATTGAGACCGGCACCTGCTAGAGAGGCTATAACCTATATATAATTGTAGAGCAACACTGGTGCTTTTTGTAACTATCCACTGCATCATAATTTAAAAAACAGAATCAGATTATACCCTGGATGAATATCTTACATATTCCAGATAACAGACATTTAAAAGACAACTTTAAAAAGGTGTTGAAAGTATTTTGATTATAAAGGGTATACATGATTATATGTGGCACAACCTCCTTTAGTAGTGAGTTCCACAATCGGATTACCATTTCTGTGGGGAAAAAAACGTTTTCTGTTTTTTATTGAAGTCTTTTTTTCTTCTAACCTCAAGGAGTGACTTCTTTTAACTGTACCTTTCCATCCCACTACTAACAGCTTTGTGCACTGTGTATCTGGTCAGTGTATTACTTATAAGAAGATAAAGGGTGTTTGATTACTTAACCCTTACAGCAAGGCAAATAGCAGTCTGCAGATAAGTGAAGGAGGTTTTGCCTCTGTAAGTTTAGATCTGTATGTGAGAAGTGGTGTGCTTGCCTTGGATCTGGTCTGTGAATTACTTGCTGGAAGGGAAAGGGTGTTTACTTAACCTTTACAGCAAGGCAAATAGCAATCAATTTGCAGGTGAGAAGTCTGAATCTAATTTAAGCACAGGAAGGAGGTAACTTGGGAGCTTGCGAAAGTCCTAGTGTAAGTGCAGTTGCAGTGTAAGTGTGGGAGTTCAAAGAAAATTGATTACATTGTACACTTGAAAAATAGCATTTGTTTCTAAATTAAGGTATATTTATTTATACAAATATATAGATTTGTTTTCTCACAATATTTGTCAGTCCAGTGGCAGCCTCACTCAGTGTACATCATGTCACATGTATGAACTGCTGGAACAGATGATCCAGGGTCCATACCTCTGTGACAGATGTGAGCATGTTACCTCTCTGGAAGCTCAAATTGGAGAACTGGAGAGGAGAATTGCAGCACTTAGTGATATTGCTCCACTGGAAAGGGTGCTGGCGCTCCCTGAGCACAGTTTAGCTGGGCATAGTATGGAGGGTGGAGATGGGGCTAGTGAGAATGTACAGGGAGGTAGCTGTGTTACAGTTACAAGGGGAAGCAGGGGAACAGGAGGAGGCAGGCCAGTTCTGGGTTGGCAAACACCAACAGATTTGCCAGATTGAGTGAAACTGTTGGGGATGTCCATTCGGGAATGGCAATGCCAGATAGAGCTGTTCCCTCTAACAGCCGGGAGAACAGCTCTACTGGAGGAGTGGGAGGGCAGAATAGGCAGAGCAACAGGCAGGTTTTGGTGGTAGGGGACTCTATTATTAGGAAGGTAGGGTGATTTGTCACCCAAATCCCAGCAATTGAACAGTTTGCTGTCTCCCGGGTGCTCGTGTTCGGCATGTTGTGGATGGGGTAGATAAATTATTGGGAGGGGCTGGAAATAACCCTGCGGTCTTGGTACATATTGGTACCAATGACAAAGTTAGTGGAAGATGGAGCATCCTAAAGAATAATTTTATAGAACTAGGAAATAAGCTTAAAGCAAGGACCTCCAAGGTAGTATTTTCTGAGATAATACCAGTGCCACGTGCTATCCCAGGGAAGCAGAAGGAGTTTTGGAAGGTAATGCGTGCCTCAAAATGTGGTGCACTAAGGAGGGGTTGGGTTTTTTAGAGCACTAGGCTGACATCACTTGGGTACAATCTCTACAGCAGGGATGGATTGCACCTTAATGATGAGGGAGCTTGTGTGTTAGACGGCAGTAATGGAGTAGAAAGAGTAGAGGGGATAAGGGATAAATTAACTACTCATGGGGGAGGAGAGTTATTATAGTCAATAGGGAGGTATTGATAATTAACTCAAATACAGTGGCAAGAACTTAAAACCTGCAGAGTCATAGTAACATAAGGTGTATGCTTGCTAATGCCAGAAGCTTGCCAGGGAAAGCGGGAGAGTTTGAATTATTAGCAGATAATGGGATTTAATAGGCATTACTGAAATGTGGTGGCATGAATCTCATGACTGGACTGTTAATGTGGATGGTTATAACCAGTGGCAGCTGGTGACTTTCCAAGATGGTGGGGCGGAAGACAGAGACCTGGCCCCTCCCTTTACATTGACGCCACCCAACATTATAAACTCCTCCCCTTCACAACATGTTACCCCTATAGGCCCTGTCCACTTACAGACTACACCCATTTGGGTTTTTTCCTGTCACTTCACTTACTTATTATCTTGCTGAGGTTGAGGTGGTTCTGGTCACTATTCTTATGCTGGGAAGTTCCTGCATTTTCTTGATGAGGGTGAAGTGCTGCTGGTTCTGCTTACTTTTCTTATGCTGGGAAGTTCCTCCATTTTGTTGATTTATATGCAATAATTAAATAAAACACAAATGAGTATACATTAGATCAGGACATAAGCCCTCCTCTCTATCCCCTCCTCTTTCTCTCTCCCTTCCTCCTTCTCTCTCTCTATCTGTCCCTTTCTCTCTATCCCTCACTCTCTATATCTATTCCTCTCTCCCTGTCGATTCCTTTATCTATCCCTATCAATCCCTCTCTCTATCCCTCTCTTCCCTTTTTCCTCTTTTACTAGTATATAGACTGTGTCTTTAATATTCCTTCAAAGCACTAATCACATTGTTGATTTCATAACTTTGCAGGATTGTATACAGCAGACACTATTTTTGCATCATATATACTGATCAGGTCAGCCATTGGTACCTTTGGATGTCAAGCTGAGCTCTGCATTCCTTGCAGCAAGCACTGGGTTCAGATCACTCACAACGTGTCCTCCTGTAGACTGAAAACATAGCAAGATAATATTAGAATTTGTAATCCTAAGAGGAGCTTTTCATGCTATAAGAAGGTAGAGAGCTCAGTTTTGTAGAAAAAGCATATCCCAGACATGCACTGGATTTCTATCTCCTATCTATCTATCTATCTATCCCTTTCTGTCTACCCTTATCTCTATCTATCTATCTATCTATCTATCTATCTATCCCTCTACCCTCTCTTTATCTATCCTTCTATTATCTATCTCTCTCTCTGTCTACCCTTATCTCTCTCTCTATCTATCTCTCTCTGTCTACCCTTATCTCTCTCTCTATCTATCTCTCTCTGTCTACCCTTATCTATCTATCTATCTATCTATCTATCCCTCTACCCTCTCTCTATCTATCCTTCTATTATCTATCTCTCTCTGTCCACCCTTATCTCTCTCTATCTATCTATCCCTCTCTGTCTACCCTTATCTCTATCTATCCCTCTACCCTCTATCTATCCCTCTATCTATCTCTCTCTCTCTCTGTCTACCCTTATCTCTCTCTATCTATCCATCCCTCTCTGTCTACCCATATATCTATCTATCCCTCTATCTATCCCTCTCTGTCTACCCATATATCTATCTATCCCTCTATCTATCCCTCTCTGTCTACCCATATCTCTATCTATCCCTCTATCTATCCCTCTCTGTCTACCCCATATCTCTATCTATCCCTCTATCTATCTATCTATCTATCTATCTATCTATCTATCTATCTATCTATCCCTCTACCCTCTATCTATCCCTCTATCTTTTTCTAGATCTATCTCTGTCTATCCCTATCTATCTATCTATCTATCTTCTACCCCTCCCTCTCTCTATCTTTCCCTCTCCCCCTCTTTTTATCTTTACCTATGAGACTATATATATATATATATATATATATATATATATATATATACATACATTACAGTGTCATACAAACTCTGTTTGGCTTGTATGTGTTCTTGGCTCCTAAGTGTTAACTATTTTTGTCCACCCCTGAGTATACATATAGTTATATGCATATAAAGAAAAACAGAAATTATATATATATATATATATATATATATATATATATATATATATATATATATATATATATACACACATACAGGAAGTTATATTTACCGTTATACAACATACAAAATACACATATAAAGCATTTTCATAAATAAATACAAGTCATGAGTATTTACATCTATTTACAGCAATACAGAGCATGCAATATATTTACATACAAATACACACAAAGCAAGCTGTATATACACATATTAACAAACACAACATGCAATATATGCAAATATGTTCACACATAAACACAGTATGCAGTATATATACATATAATTACACACATACTAACAGCCTGCAGTATACCCATATATGTAGATACAACATACAAAATATTCATATATTTACACACAAACACAGCAATCAGTATATACATATAAATACACACATACACAAAATGCATTTACACACATATTTGCAGACATACACACACATAGACACACATAGAACATGCAATATATGAATATATATATATACACACATAAAACAGAGCATGCAATATACATATATTGACACACATACACACAGCATGCTGTATACACACATGCCATGCAATATACACATACATTTATACAGAAACAATCACACCTAGACAGAACTGACAAGTAGCTTCACTGTGAGAGTGACTTGGGATGCTGAGGAGACTAACACAATGTAGTTGTAAGTTCTATGTAATAATAAATAAATAAGAGCCTGACTTCAATACTTACATTTATTGTGATCACCTCCTGGTATCATGTTGCTCCATGCTGCTCCTTTAACTTCTCCCTCACATACAGCTACGCATGTGTCTATGAGGTAATGTATGTGCTCTGCAGTGCCTCTAGTGGCAGGAATGAGAGGATGTTGCAGTCAGACGCCCCAACAGCTTTTAATCAGGCTGCACAGGGAGCTCTGCTGAGCCTCTCTTCCATGTAGCAGAGCCCTATGTAGAGGCTTTGGGCGCCGTCCCAGTAACTCAGTGGCTCCACCTTCACTTCAGGTACCTGACTGCATGACAGCCGCCGTGTAAATGCATTACACAGACAACGTTTTTTTGTTTTAATGTATGTTTTTGGGGGGAGGAAAATGAAAGAGGGAAGGGAAAAAGATAACCACTGTCTGTTAGATTTATAGGAATAAAGAATAAAACAAATGATAGAATAAGATATGCTTTTATGGACTCTAATTAGGGAGGGCGGTTGCCCAGCTGCCCCAATGGACCAGCCGCCCCTGGTTATAACCTATATAGGAAGGGGAAATAGTAAAAGAGGAAGAGGGATTTGTCTGTATGTTAAGCCTGAATTTAAGCCTATAGTCAGAGAAGATATTTAAAGTGGAACTAGTGATAATGTTGAAACCTTGTGGGTTGAGTTTAACAGTAGAGGAACAAATCCTAAAAGAATATTGGTTGGAATATGCTATAAACCCCTAAATATAATTGAAAAGATTGGAAATGCAGCTAAGCATGGGCAAGTTCTAATAATGGGAGATTTTAACTACCCTTAAATAGCTGAACTGCTGGTCTCATTCATCCAGTCTAAGGGGAACAGGTTCTTGAGTACTCTCAGAGATCATTATCTGGCCCAGGGTGTACAAGAACCTACTAGAACTGAGGCCATCTTGGATTTATTTATCACAAATAAAATTGATATAGTAAGAAATGTTAAAATAGAAGAACATTTGGGGACCAGTGATCACAATACAGTATATGTATTGTAACTAATTAACAATATTAGCATCTGTTTAAGCTGTGGGCAAAAAATTATTTTTCGGGAAATCTTTATTTGAGTTAACGCTGCCTGTACCTGAAGGATTCTATGCTTGTGTTGGCCACACTACTACTGGCTCGGAAACTGAGTTAGAGTGTTATTTTAATATTTAGGAGTGGAAGTAGGTAGCAGAGAGGAGGATTTGTTGTTTTATTTGTGAATTCAGATAAGATTTCAGCAGAGGACACCTCCATAGGCTCAAGAAAAGCAGCTTGAAAGCCTTGCCTGCCGTGCTTTGTAAACTCCCCCTTGTGCCTTGAAAAGGAAGTATGACTACCATAGCAGCATTCATGCAGTATCAGGGTCTGCTAAAATTAAGATTTTCTTTGAACATGCTTTTATTCCCATGATTTACATACATGCTAATGCTGTTAGTTTTTTGGATACTACACCAGCATGTACAGATTTTGCTCTGCGGCGATTCTTTAAAGAACTGTTAAAATTATGCTCTAAACATCTAGGAACCACATATAAACACATAATATCTTACTAACTAGATCCTAGCACCCAGCCAACAACACATAACATGAATAAATGTTTGCCTCACCTCTCAGGTTCTCAATCTTTATTAGGCCACCAGGCCGTCCAGACCCCATTCTCTCACGCCATGTCCCTGGATGCTTTCTAAGCTGTGCACCACATAAAGTGCAATGTTCTGAAAATGTCCTAGTGGTTGAACGACTCATTAACAGGCTCTCTCGACCACCATCTTGCTTAATGACCTACAAACTTGGGACCAAAACTGAATACAATCATTTGTACGTAAGGGGCTTCCACACCAGCCGTTAGGTGACAAGTACCATTACAAGTTCATGTTGTTATGACCAAAATAGATGTAAATGTAGAATTTAACAGAACTGTAGGACTCATTTTAAAATCTGATTTTTTTTTTTACTTTTTATGTAGTCTCAGTTAGGCTTTACTTAAATTCTTGTACTTTAATGAGGAGACTTTTGTTTCTTTAACTACTTTCTCAAAGGTGCCTTTTCATTCGTATGCAGGATAGCCATTTTAAACTAATTTTCCCATGGCATATAATAGCAAACATGTGAAGAGTACTGAAAACTATTGTACTTCATGCATGATGTTTATCAAAAACCTCTCACATTTTGTTTAGTTGTTTAGTCATGTCCGACTCTCTGTGACCCTATGAACAGCAGCACATCAATTACATTTGCTGCTGATTGCCTCTCTGAGTTCCCTCATTGCTTCCTCTGCTGTCCCCATCTTCATGTGCCTTCAATTTTTCCCAGCATCAGAGTCCTCTCTAGGGAATCTTGCTATCTCATGATATGGCCAAAATATTTGTGCTTCATCCTCATGATCAAACCTGTCACGGAACAGTTTGTCTTGATTTTCTGTAGTATTAATTGATTTGATCTTCTTGTAGTACAAGGAACTCTAAGCAGTTTTCTCCAACACCACACTTCAAAGGTATCAATTCTATGGCGCCCAGCCTTCTTTATGGTCCAGCGCTCACATCCATAGGTTACTACTGGAAATACAATAGATCTATGATCTTCGTTGATATTGTGATATATTTGCATTTTAATAGCTTGTTCATACTTGACACAGCTTTCGCATCTGTTTTGTCAGAAGTCTATTTGTCAGAAACTGAGATTGCCATTTGCTATTATTTTGTCTTTTTAATGCTGAGCAACAGGCCAGTTTTTGCACTCTTTTCTTTCACCCTCATCAATGTCATTTAGTTCCACCTCACTTTCAGCCATCAGAGTAGTATCATCGGCGTCTCTGAGGTTGTTGATATTTCTCCCAGCAATATTGATTACAACTTTAAATGCATCCAGCCCTGCTTTACGCATGATGTACTCTGCATATGAGTTGAATAAATAAGGTGACAATATACAACCTTGTCATACTCCTTTCCCAATCTTGAACCATTCTGTTGTCCTATGTCCGGTTCTGACCGTGGCTTCTTGGTCCACATACGGGTCTGGTACTTCCATCTCATTAAGATCTTGGCACTTTTTGTTATGATCCACAAGAATATTCTAAACCAAAATAACTTGAATTTGAGGTTATAGAACCCCTTTAATCAAAAGTCCAATATGTTCCACTATTTTGGACATAAAATCACATCATTGCAAAATAATCAAAGCTGCATTATTTATATATATATATAGTATATGCAGTATATAAATCGTACATCTGTGTTCACATCTGAATGTCTAAAACAAGTTAAAAAAACCTGCTTCCTGCTCAGAATTCCAAGAAATACAGTTATTACACTGCATTCTGGGAAGCTGAGCAGGGATATGTAAATGTGTCCACAAATGCCTCGCTCTTCAATCCATAAACCATTTCAAACATGGCTTATGCCCACTGCATTGCACAGCTTTTATCAAAGTCAAGGTTGGAGTATACACAAGCTGGAAATCCTACCCACGGACAGCCGTTTCAAGGTAATATATATATATATATATATATATATATATATATACACACACACATACATACACAGTGCCTTGCAAAAGTATTCACCCCCCCTTGGCATTTTTCGTGTTTTGTTGCCTCACAACCTGGCATTAACATAGATTGTTTGAGGATTTCCATCATTTAATTTACAGAACATGCCCACAACTTTGAAGATGTTTCTTTTTTTATTGTGAAGTAAACAACAAATAGGACAAAATAACAGAAAAAGTCAATGGACATAACTATTCATCCCCCTAAAGTCATTACTTTGTAGAGCCACCTTTTGCGGCAATCACAGCTCCAAGTCACTTTGGATCAGTCCCTATGAGCTTGCCACATCTTACCACTGGGATTTTTGCCCATTCCTCCTTGCAAAACTGCTCCAGCTCCTTCAAGTTGGATGGTTTGCACTTGTGACCACAGATTTTCTATTGGATTGAGGTCTGGGCATTGACTAGGCCATTCCAACACATTTACATGTTCCCCCTTAAAACCACTCAAGTGTTGGTTTAGTAGTGTATTCAGAGTCATTGTCCTGCTGGAAACGGAACCTCTGTCCTAGCCTCAAATCACGCACAGAGCAAACAACAAATAGGACAAAATAACAGCAAAAGTCAATGTGCATACCTATTCACCCCCCTAAAGTCAATACTTTATAGAGCCACCTTTTGCAGTAATCACAACTCCAAGTCGCTTTGGATAAGTCTCTATGTGCTTGCCACATCTTGCTCCTTGCAAAACTGCTCCAGCTCCTTCAAGTTGGATGGTTTGCGCTTGTGAACAGCAATCTTTAAGTCTGACCACAGATTTTCTATTGGATTAAGGTCTGGGCTTTGACTAGGCCATTCCAACACATTTACATGTTTCCCCTTAAACCACTCAAGCGTTGCTTTAGCAGTGTGTTTGGGGTCATTGTCCTGCTGGAAGGTGAACCTCCCTCCCAGCCTCAAATCACACACGGAGTGGTACAGGTTTTGCTCAAGAATATCCCTGTATTTAGCACCATCCATCTTTCCCTCAACTCTGACCAGTTTCCCATTTCCAGCTGCTGAAAAATATCCCCACAGCATGATGCTGCCACCACCATGTTTGATGGTGTTCTTTGGGTGATGTGATTTGTTGGGTTTGCGCCAGACATAACGTTTTCTTTGATGGCTGAAAAGTTCTATTATAGTCTCATGAGACCAGAGCACATTCCTCCATACATTTTGGGAGTCCCCCACATGCCTTTTCAGAAACTCAAAACGTTCCATTTTGTTTTTTTGCTGAAAGTAATGGCTTTCTTCTGGCATAAAGCCCAACTCTATGGAGCGTACGGCTTATTGTCATCCTATGTACAGATACTCCAGTCTCTGCTGTGGAACTCTGCAGCTACTCCAGGGTTACGTTTAGGTTTCTGTGCTGCCTCTCTGATTAATGCTCTCCTTGCCCGGTCCGTGAGTTTTGGTGAGCGGACGTCTCTTGGCAGGTTTGCTGTTGTGCCATGTTCTTTCCATTTGGTTATGATATATTTTATGGTCCTCCTGGGGATCATCATAGAATTGGATGTTTTTTTTATACCCTAACCCTGACTTGTTCTTCTCAACAACATTGTCACTTAATTGTTTGGAGAGTTCCTTGGTCTTCATGGCAGTGTTTGGTTAGTGGTGCCTCTTGCTTAGGTGTTGCAGCCTCTGGGGCCTTTAAAAAAAAAAGTGTGTATATGTAATGACAGATCATGTGACACTTAATTGCACACAGGTGGACATCATTTCACTAATTATGTGACTTCTGAAGGTAATTGGTTGCACCAGAGCTTGTTATGGGCTTCATAACAAATAGGGTGAATACATATGCGCATGCCAACTTTGTTTTCTATTTCTAAAAAATAGTTTTATGTATATACTTTTCTCATTTCACTTCACAAACTTAGACTATTGTGTTCTGATCCATCACATAAAATTAAGATTAACATTGAACTTAAGGTTGTAATGTAACAAAATAGGTAAAAAGTCAAGGGGGGTGAATATTTTTGCAAGGCACTGTATAGAGTTCCTGGTATCATATCTTAAGACCAACCCCTCCCAAGAAAACAGCTCATAGAAAAGAAAATGGAACCCTGTAGTAAAGAAGCAATTGACCAAAAAATAAGACTTTTTATTTTCTTTCTAAAAACGTTTTCCTCATTATCAAGTTTAGTCAAAAGACCATATTAAAAAAAATGCCCACAATGGTGTTCTAATGGCAACTCTTGGACTGTTTGAATTCTCTCATTGAGTGTAATGGTTGTATACGGCGTAAACAGTTTCATTGCATTGCATGAGATTAGCAAAGGAGCTTGTGCCTAACTCTTTATTCGATTTGTTGAAAAAATAAATATTGTAAATCACTGCGAACACCTTTTTCCCCACATGTTGATTTATAAATGCCATAACAATGAAAATGAGACCCAAAGTTGTTGTGACAATATTTTTACAAAATGGCAGGTTGGATTTTAATAGAGAGCAGACTTCTGAAGTATATTTGAGCATTTGTAAATTCCATTTATGGAGAGACCTACAAGGGCCACCATCTATTGGAGTGCATTACAAAGAGTCTTTAGTTTGGGTCAGTTCTCTGACAAATAGAAAACAGTCTATGTGTCATGAGCGAATTAACTCCCATACTCAATCTCAGTTGTAAGAATGCTCCATTCACAGTGGAAAGTGAGAGAACCACATCTGTAACCTTAACACCATTGTAATGTGAAGGTACAAAGCTTCCTCTGCAATACTATGGGCCCCATTCAATTGGCCAAATCGCACTTACTTGAACAGCAGCTCATAAAGTTACAGATATTCAATTATATGCATTTAACTGCTTGTATTCCAATTGTGAGTTCCCCACACAACCACTACAGGCCAGCCAAAGCCACAAAACTGGCCTTAGAACTTAATTGGTTTTAGCCCAGCTCAAGATTTACATGTGCTAAAGAATTAGTTACACAAAATCAATATTCTATTAGACTCTTAGCTCTAGTTCCTAAATTAAGTCTGATAAAAAAGTATCACGTTTCTGTCAGAAATGTTAAAAGTTCTGAATAGGACTCGCAAGGGGTTTTACAAACACTTATCACAGCTGCAGCAGCTATTTAAAACACACTAGGGTACTTTAACAGCACGGTAAGGCATATAAATACATTAGAATTAATTGCACAACAGTCTCAAACCCACAAATATACAATTTAAAAATCATTTTTTGTGTGTGAAAGATCCCAGGACTTAAGGGGTTAATACATATCAAGGAACCTGCATGGACTAGAACAGATGCTTTAATGATTTGTATGGATTTCTACATTGCTCGCTTGTGGGTCCAATTTGCTTCTCAACACTAATTAGTCTCTAAGAGAAGTTTAAGTATATACTCCATGTTTTACGGACATTATGATGACGGTCTCATTTACTATTGGCTAGGTCTAAGAAGTATTGTGAGTGTTTAAGAAGTAAATTACGGGCTTGCTTAAATATTGTCAGATCATATGATCACACCCCCTAAAATCAGACTTATGAGTGAATGATTTCCTTGTGGAGGCTAGGAGATGGCAGTTGCTAGTTAAGAGACAATTGAATGTGTCTAAATGTTTATAAACAAATGTAGCCCGCAGCCAAAGTTACATGCTAGAGGCAATTGCGGGCTTGCAATTTCATGGGGCCCAATGTCCTGCTCAGCTTTGTTTTCCTAAAGATTCAAATCTTGGCATTCGTTTCTACAAAATTAGTTTATTTATGGAACAGAGATATTTTAAGATTTTAGTCTGAGCAATATTTTACTTGTCTGTTCACCCTGTTTAGATTAATTTAAACTAAACAAATATTACATCACAACCCTCCACAAAACTTGCTGCAACTTAAGTCAGAGTAACATCCATTTTCACTGAATACAATTTTTTGCAGACATTGCCTTTTGCTACAGTCAAGATTCTCCTGACCACCAGTGCTTTGGACTCTTATTTATGTGGAACTGGGCTCAGGATTTTACAGTATGTTTTATAGTTATGTAATCAGTCAGTTGGTGTCCTGCTGTGTGGAAGAGTCTGCTCTGAATGAAGATATATAAAGTATGTATATGCTCCTAATAAAAGGGGAGGAAACCAAAGTGTGTATATGCTCCTAATAAAAGGGGAGGAAACCAAACTAGAAGATATATGTATACTTCAGCATTCCTAAAGAAGATAATAATGAGCTACATGCTCCGTAACTAACACCTTTACTTCAGAATCAATATTTTTTCTCCTGCACGTTTTTGTTTTGTTTAGTAATACCATCTTTTACACTTCTGTGTTGATGTGATAAGTATATACACAACCTATATTATATTAACATCCCTTAAACACAAAATAACCTCTTGTTGGCTGCTCTCGAAATCATTTAATTGAATATGGTTGGTTAAAAGAATCATGGGATTAAATCATATCACTGCATTTATTGTTTAGAAAGTGTTATGCAGGAATATTAATTTGAGACGATGGCTACAAAAATAAGTTAACAGATAAAAATAAAAAAATATAAATTTACTTATTACAAAACATACATTTACATGTACAAATATATCTCTAAACAAATGACATCCATGATATACATGACAGACCATATTTAGATATACTCTTATATACATTTCTTATGAAATATTTGGAAAATACATTATTGAAAACAAATAAGGATTTCTTAAAAATGAAGAAACCCGTTTAGAGGCAATTAATGATGAATTCATGAAGAAGTTAAGACAGAATTAGCAAAACACTGCATAATTGTGTGATGTGTCCTTTGAGAACATTCTCCAAATATAACCATTCTACAGCAGCCGCACCATATTGTGCCAGCATTGTAGAGTGTATAATATATACAAAAGTCAAATCCATTCTTAAAAAGACAGTGGAGGTCCATACAGAAAGATTGTTTTCTTATCAGCTGCTTGGAGAACTGGCAAACACCATGAGGATGGAAGAGAGGCACTGCAACTTGTTTTTGATATATTCTGGATGCTTATCATTCTCTCCATACCTGCAAAATATAGTATTTGATACTGTAAATGTCACTGAAAAAAATATAACATGTTCACCTGAACAAGAGAAAGGGAGCATTTGTCTAATTTATTTCCAATTATGAATTATTTCATTTTACATTGCTAGTGAATGACCACATCAATTTTTAAAATGTAAATACTACAAATAAATATTTTACTTTATAATGTCTTCTAGTCTTGTTTAATGCCACACTAAGTAAACAGATGATAAAAAGCATGTAAAAAAGAGTTTCCTTTAAAAAAATTGATGATGAATTTGTGCAGTTATGACCAATTAGCGACTTGCTCGTCTCGCTTCGCCCCTCCCTCCCCTGCATCTCCCTTTGGCGCTTTACAAATAAACAATAATAATGGTGCAGAGCACATATGGCTATATATATACATATATATATATATATATATACATATATATATATACATATATATATATACATATATATATATATATACATATATATATATACATATATATATATATATATATATATATACACATATATATATATATATATATATATATATATATATATATATATATATATACATATATACATATATACATACATATATACATATATATATATATATATACATATATATATATATACATATATACATATATATATATATATATATATATATATATATATATATATATATATATATACATACACACACACACACACACGCTAAAAGGAATTTTATGAAGAAAGGATTGAAATAGGTCTTCTTTGATAATGCATTAAGCAGCTCTCATATGTTCTTTCGATATGGTTTTGAGTAATATACATAAAACTTTTTTTAATGCCTTATCTAGCTCATGAATTAAATTGCTTATCTGAAATAGTATGTGGACTGATAAAAAACATTGATGAGAAATAAATGTGCTCACCGCATTGTTTGCCCATTTGGTGCAGTATAAATAATAGATGAAACTCCTGGCTGAACTACTAGTTGAGACCCATCATTAAATTGCACCCATACTGCTCCAGTGTCGAACTGTAGAAAATAAAAGAACATGAAGGTACAGTCCAAGTCCGTGCTATCTTTAAACATTCAGTAAAACAATTGTGTTAAACTCATTACTCACCTGAGAAACCCAACCAACATTTTCAACAAGCCTAGATTTTAGCACTTTGCCAGGATCTGGAGTGTGAGGTTTTGTGGCATGGGAGGAAGTGCCGGTCTGAGTTGTTGCAGCAGAGAATACAGACCCGTCATATGAAATCATCTGCAAAAATAATATCCATGTATTTTAAAACATAATTAAAAAAGGTATACTACCTAACAGTTTCTATAAACTAAAAGTAGCTACAGATTTAATGAGGAAGAATTTTTTGTTACATTAAACTTTTCTACATTTTTCTTTGAATATTGCTTAACTTAAAAGACCACTGTACACTGAAAAAAAGGTATATATATATATATATATATATATATATATATATATATATATATATATATATATATATGTATTATTATTTTATACAGAGCATAAGTAGACATGGAGTACAGTAATTAAGTCTGTTTTTAATAAAAATAAAAAAAAATGTATGCTTCTGCTGGATGCTAGAGGCGTTCATGATACATTTCCTGATGAAAGCGGGATGCTAAGCCTATGAGTGGGATTGATGCCAACATCAGTCAGAACCAGTTAACTAACAAAACCCTCTAAATTCTCAGTTTCCTTCTCTCTACGCTGATATTGAATTGTACTTACCGATGGATTGATGTTGGGAGACGTTGTACTGCCATGTAATGCTCTATTTGCAGGACTCTCATCATGATGCATATTCACTGGGGAATAGGATCTCACAAGAGGCTTTGGAGAGTCTGTGGTAGGTGGTCTCCTACAAAACATAACCAACTATTTTATCTAAATCAGATTAAATATTCAGAGTTTTTTGGAAATATGGGGCAATACCAACATATTGATAAACGTAATCCTTTATTATAAAAAGTTAAATGTTCTTGAGAGAAACTCTAAGTGACACCAATAGGACAATCTAAAGACATTTATATTGCCAAGTCCTGTTTGTGCCCATCAGAAGATTCTTATGAAGCACCATTCATTTGAAATTAAGCTCTAGGAATCAAAAAGTACAACATACCACCAAATATGCTTACTAGTGAAGAGTAGTTTTTATTATGTTCAGTATTTATTTATTTATATATATCTATATATATATATTTATATTTGTGGATCTGGGCGGATGATGCCAGCTCTCCCCTCAGCCTGGCTGGGATACCCGGAGCTCTGATCCTGCGGGGCGCAAACCAGCAACATGCCACCTACCAAGCAGGAAGGGGAGGAAGAGACACCGGGGAAGGAAAGATGGAGACACCGGGGAAGGAAAGATGGAGACACCGGGGAAGGAAAGATGGAGACACCGGGGAAGGAAAGATGGAGACACCGGGGAAGGAAAGATGGAGACACAGGGGAAGGAAAGATGGAGACACAGGGGAAGGAAAGATGGAGACACAGGGGAAGGAAAGATGGAGACACAGGGGAAGGAAAGATGGAGACACAGGGGAAGGAAAGATGGAGACACAGGGGAAGGAAAGATGGTGACACAGGGGAAGGAAAGATGGTGACACAGGGGAAGGAAAGATGGTGACACAGGGGAAGGAAAGATGGTGACACAGGGGAAGGAAAGATGGTGACACAGGGGAAGGAAAGATGGTGACACAGGGGAAGGAAAGATGGTGACACAGGGGAAGGAAAGATGGTGACACAGGGGAAGGAAAGATGGTGACACAGGGGAAGGAAAGATGGTGACACAGGGGAAGGAAAGATGGTGACACAGAAGGTCGCGATGAGCGCCGATGGTGCTCAGAGGGACCATAGTCTCGCATTGTGTGGCAAACAGCATTGCCAGGCTTACAATTTTATTTCCGTCATTTGTGACGGGCAATTTCCTAGTACAATATAAATCGGATGTACTATAACCTCAGACCTTCAAAAGATGTTTTAGCTGACAAAGCACCATCTCCCAATTGATAAAGTATTATATACAGTCTAAAAGAAAGAAGAAGAAAAAAGTCGAAATGGAAGTGGAGATCATTATTATTTTTTAACACAGATGCCTCTTACCTGCCAAATGTATTTGGAAACACTGATACATTTCCATCCTTTTCCATTACACTAGCTGCAGATTCCAAAAACAAACAGGCACGATGACCCTGTTCAATACAGAATGTAAATTTTAGTCTTAACTTGCCACATAAAAATCCTTTATATTCTGATTTAACATTGTTGACCCCGGACTATAAGACTTCTGCTTAGTGAGTTTAGTCTGATTCCTTAGCATTACGCAGATGTTACTCTGTAGTGCTACATTTACTATCATGAATACATTAAATATTTTAAAGAACTTATCATAATAGGCTAATTGTTTTTATAATATTTAATATAGATAAATACAGCACTCAATGTATAACTACTGTTTTTATTTTAGTTTTAATGACAGACATATTGTTTTTGTTCTTAAAAAAAGGACTTGATATGGGGGAAGAATTTGAGCCAAATTACAATAAACAAAGTATAATGTGTTATGGAAATATTGAAAGCAGAAGGGGCAGATGTAAGAGCCCACTGAATACATTTACCTCATTTGCGTGATCAACATAAGATTGGATTTCATCATTCAAACCACTCCTATCCCCTTCTTTCAGTGTATAAGACTTCCCAGATTTCACAATCACTTGAATTAAATCTGAAGTCTTGTGGATCTTTGCTCCTGAATGAGATAAATCAAAAGATAAATATAAATTGTGAGGTCTTAATACATGGATCAAATCAGTAAATTTAAAAAGTTTGTTAAAGCATCATCATTGGAACTTAAAAAAGTTACATTAAGCCTTATGTATTTTAGTCTAATTTCTATAACATTTCATTTGACAAAATTGACTACATAACAGGCAAATGCAATTTGAAAAGTAAAAAAAAAAAAAGTTACAAGATCGATCTTAGCTTCACTAAAAAGTTTGTGATATTGCTTTATAGGTGCAAGTGATGACTGTCTTACTTGGGCAAGTCTGAATGGCCAATAAAAGCACTTTTCATGTTTCACATTTTAATATCTTACATGAAATATTTGTTCTTTTGAGTAGTGCTCAGGACAACAAGAGAGGTAGGGAGGACTACAGCAGCTATTAATGAGGTAAACTTTAAAATCACATGTTCTGACTAAAAATTTGATGTTTGCACATGTATTTTTAATGTCAGTTAATGCTGAACTAAAAAAAAATGCACCTAACATGCACCTTTAAGCAACAATCATTGTGTTAATGTCTACTTTCAAACTTGCATGCATGCATATGAGACAACTACTTTGTTATTACAGGTTTTCAAAAACGTAGACTGATTTTTTTTCTCTCTCTATAAAGACATGCTGTAATAAAAATGTCTTTGGGCCCCCCACCCCCAAACAAGAACACACACACACAAAAGGAAAGGGTGTATATATACACACACAAATTATAATTATATATATATATATATATATATATATATATATATATATATATATATATATATATATATATATATATATATATATATACATACATCGACACATATATACATATATACACATATACATATATACATATATACACACACACACGTAATTTATATGAATATAATTGCTAAATACCTACCATCATAAAAGCAAACCTCGACATCAGGATTAGGGGAATTCTCCATTAGTATGCATTTTGCATATCTCGTGTAGTAGGTAACTTTCGGTGTTTTTGATCTTACAAGTTGTATAAATTTTGCAGCATATTGGTATTTCTTCCAATATTTTTCTAAATGTACGATTAAAAGAAGAAGAAAAAAAAACAGAATCAAGGACATTTCTAGCAATATAATAAATAAAATTAACATTGGCAGAGCCTTTTATAATTACAGCTCTGCTTTAGCAGCTTGAACTAGTGTCACTATGCAGGGCTGGCATGTCATGATGGATGCAGCTGAAGCTTATTAAAGTATTTTCTGGAAACATGTATGATTAGGTAATTTGATGAAAGAAATAAAATAAAAGTTATGTTTCTTATTCTCAACATGTAACCGCTCTAGTTTAATCCAAGAAAGATGCAGTTTTTGGTACTGATAAAAATAAGTACTGTGGCTATTTTATAAAGCTTACAACATGAAATATGGAGATTCACAACTTTCTTCCCACAAAGTCTCACACAGCAATTTTCTCGGAGGCATTGCAGGAAAGAGAAATGCTAACATGGCAGACTCCTGGATACAATTAGAGGGAACCTAAACAAATTAATAACTTCCTTATGGGAGATGCAACTTAGACTTTTACAATAGGCCATTCCTCGTCTTATCCCTAAAGAGTCAATTTAACTAAATTATGTAAAAAAGTAAAAAGTAAAAAAAAAAAAAAAAAAAAATATGGTACAAGACTATAAATAGACACTAATGCTTAAAATGCACTAAACTTTGATTTTAACAAAAAAATAATTTCAAGTTGTGAAGATTAGGTATTTAAACACATCCCCATTCTAGGCACACTGGTTGCATTTTCTTAGATTTGGAAAGTATACACCAAAAGGAGAGACTGGAAAACATTACAGGAAATACCAAAAAAGAAAGAGAAAATTATATATATTTATACCTGGCAAGGTATCAAATGTGTAACTTGACATGTTTTCTGGTGGGGAAGGAGGTCTGTCAACCAATGGAAAACCTTTCCCTTCATTTGGATGATAAATATAAATCTGCATATAAAAAAAAAAAAATATATATATTATTCCAAGCATCCTTCAAGTTAAAGGGATCTAGTATATTATGAATCGGTTTCCCGTCAGAACAGTGGGGTTGAGTTCTACGCCACAGGCAAAGAACTATTCCATTCTTTGACGTGGCGCAACTCTAACGGCGCTGAGTCGGCAGCGAGGCCATCGCTATGTATGGCACGTGCACACGGACCCCGAGGGTGCCTCTCATAGCTCAAGGCCTCTTCTGTCGGCGCGCCTTATGAGCCAGATCGGAGGATGGAATAAGTTTTTTGTCTGCAGTACATTTTTTACACCAGCAGGTGGTGCTGTGGCAGAGCTCAACCCCACTGTTCTGACTGGAAACTGATTCAGAATAGAAAAAGACCAGTTAAAGTTACTCAATTAAAAATTATATGTTTTATTCCAATTAGTTTAGTAAATTATAACAAAAAAATACAGCCAGTTTTTAACATGCTTTGAAAAGTACACATGCAATAGGAATCTCAAATACCTTTTAAAAACTTACCAGATTCCCATCACATGTTATGCGCAAGACCTCTTTGACACGTTCTTGAGAATGGTGCTCTTTTATAAACTCCATACAGACTTCTCCTGTGTCCAGGATGCTGACCTAGAATTTGCCATAAATAAATAAAAACAAGGCATTAGTTCATTTATATACACTCCATAAAATGTAAATTAAGAGAAAAAAAATGCATAAAATATCCAATTATTTTCGTCTTAATTCGCATCGAGCTATAATCTCTCAATGGTCATGCCATGATGTCAAGTTCCTAACCAGTAAAAGAAAGATCATAGAAAAGCATTACTTATTTACATCTGAATAGCTGCATTTCTCGATTATAACTTAGAAAAGGAGGTTAAAAAACAAATGAAGTTAGGGGAGATGAATCTCCTCCCAGGAAGTTGCTAGAGCAGAGGTCTAGCATGGGAGTCCTGGTGTGAAGGGAGCTTAGTTAAAGATGCCTTCCTTAAACCTGCCTTCTGAGAACTTTACAACGTTTGCCTCAGCTTATTTTGCTGAACCCTGCACAGACCCTGCTTCAGCAATATACAGCTAATTATATGCTGTGGAAGGAAATCGAGGACACATACCAGCTGAGCCATACTTTAACTCTGTTAAGCTGCAGACCTGACATAGATGCAGGGGAGATGCTGGGACCTATTTTTGCTAGCCCATAAACCAGCTATAGATCTGTTACAGCTATAAGGAAGATGCTCTGTTAAGCTGCAGACCTGCCATAGATGCAGGGGAGATGCTGGGACCTATTTTTGCTAGCCCATAAACCAGCTATAGATCTGTTACAGCTATAAGGAAGATGCTCTGTTAAGCTGCAGACCTGCCATAGATGCAGGGGAGATGCTGGGACCTATTTTTGCTAGCCCATAAACCAGCTATAGATCTGTTACAGCTACAAGGAAGATGCTCTGTTAAGCTGCAGACCTGCCATAGATGCAGGGGTGATGCTGGGACCTATTTTTGCTAGCCCATAAACCAGCTATAGATCTGTTACAGCTACAAGGAAGATGCTCTGTTAAGCTGCAGACCTGACATAGAAGCAGGGGAAAAGCTGCAACTGATTTTTGTGAACCTGCAGACATGCCATAGATGCAGAGGAGACACCCTGGAAGTTTTCAGCAAAAATTACAGACCGCCTATAAACACAACTACACTTCAACCCAGATTATTTAAACAGAGATTTTGAAGCTTAAAAGCTATTTTTTTTCCCGGTTTCATAACCTAAACGTTCCAAAGAATATATGGTTTAAGAAGCATTAGCTGGAAGTAACATTTTTGTGGAATTGAAGCATAGCTTCTCATTGAAAAAAGGCTTCTCAAAGTTCAAGTTTCCCTAAACTCTAACACAAATACTATTGACTTTGAATACCTCCTCTGATGCCCTTTTTTATGAACTGTTATAGAGATTGCTGCTGAAACTCTTACCTTAAAAAAAAAAAAACATATAGACACTGTACTTATATTCTAAATACAAACAGAATTGGAACGATGAATAAATTAAGCGAGACTATTAAAAATAAATACATTTTGAACAGTATATGAACATTGTTAAAGAACTGCTGAAGCCTCAATAATACTACTTCTAATAAGTATTGGATAAATATAGGTCAATCTTCAGACTGACCTAAGATAAGAGATCGCAGTCCACTATTTAAATAAGAGGACCTGAAGCTTAAAAGCCATCTTTTGTTTCTGCTGAGATTTAACCTAAATGCTCCAAAAAGCTTTCTGGTGCTGGAACAAATAATATCTTTCTTAAATGGAATCATAGATTTCCCTAATAAAGGGCTCATCATATATACAGTTGTGGATCTTGCGATGTTGGTGACTTTTGCGATGTTTGTCACACAGTTGCGTCCCCTCGCAAAGCGAGGCGAGCCAGCAATTTCAAAGCAAAGAATGGACTCTTGTACAAAAAGAGGCAATTCCCCTCTGTCTGTTATGTTTGTTTTCGTTGTAACATTTCCCCTCTTTATATAAGACATTTTGAGACTTCTAAAAAGGAAAGTGGAAGAGAAAGAATTGAAAGCAGCTTACTGGTTATATTTTAAAATATAGCTTAAACTATACCGGTGCATTTATGTATCAAATAGATTATTTAAATTATGGAGGATGTTTGAATAATTTACAAATTTCACTGATTGGATAGAGAACAAAATGCACTAAAGCACTTTATATAATGTGTTGGTATATATTTGAAATATTTAATTTTAATATTTTAATAATTTTATTGATTTTGGAGGTGTACTTGAAAAATGTATTATTTATAACATAAATTTCACTGTTGCACTTTATATGTTAAATGGATTAAGTAGATGTTTAAAGGTAATCCATATATTTCACCAATTACGATATAGCACCAATTCACTTTATATAAATTGTTACTATATATTAGGCACAAGATGGCAAAATTACATATTTGAATAATTTGCATTTTTAGGATAAACATTAGAGTAGTTCTAATAATTTGAAGTATAGTATGATTATCACTAATGCACTTCTATACCAAATAGATTAACTAAGTAATAAATGTTATTTGAAATATGGTTTAAAGGTTCTCTATTTATAATTTAGAAATTCTTAAGAAGATTTGTATGATTAACACTGGTATATTTTAGTAAGGAAGGAAAGAGTTTGAGGAAAGAGAAAAGGAAACAAAGTAGCGGAGATAAGAAGAGCACAAAAGGAGAAAGAGGGGGTGAAATAGGTATATTACAATATATAATAGAGTTCCCTATAATTACATCTACAAATATCAGGACTGATCAGTTAATGTTGGTTAAAACAGGAATTAAGAGCTTATTCCTGTTGAGGGAATTAATAGAGAGTAATTCTCTCTACAACGTATGCATTTGTTTTATGTTATGTCAATGATTTTTTGTAAGTTAAATATGCGTATTCTGCAGAATATAGAAGAAGGTATCTGTTTATTTTTTTTTTTATTGTAACAAAGTGGAGTTTGCAAGATAAAAAAACGAGAGATTAATTTAATGAGTCATTGGATTGACAATGGAAATGGGACTTGGATTGAATGTACAGGGGCTAAATTCACCATACAAAAAGGAGAATAATAATAGAAACACTTCAAAAAGAAAATTCTGATATTATTTGTCTCCAAAAAGTACATTGGAAAACTAAAAAAAGAACCAGGAATATATTCTAGGAAATTTCCAAATAAGATTAGTTCAAGTTATAAAAATTAAGGTCGTGGCTATTTTGTTTAGCAATGAAATAAATATCATAGAAAAGTATAAAGAAGTGGATAACGAATCTAGATATATTATTTTGTTGGGTAGTATAAAATGGTCAACAATATACTATTCTTAATATGTACTCTTCCAGTGTGAAACAAAATGATGAAAAATGTTTGTAAGATTAAGATCGGAACTTTAACAGAGTACTTACTCAAAGCTGAACCAAATATTCAGGCAAAAAAGGAGATCAAATAACTTTTTTAAATCACAAATTAAATTTGATATATATGATGTCTGGAGAGCAGTACACCGTAACCAAAGAGACTATACACACTTCTCATACAGACACAAAATCTACTCCAGATTAGAGTATTTCCTAAATGCAAAAACTTTAGAAGCTATTCATAATATTGATATTAAACCAGTTAATTGGACTGATCATGCTTATGTCACGGGTATAGAATTTGAAACCCGAAAATTAGAAATCCCTAATGGCACCAGACATGGGTGCCCTGTTTCCCCCTTGATCCCAATAGAAAATTTAGCAGAAAGAATTAGGATTAATGAGCATATAGAGGGTATTCAGATATGGGATAATAAATAAATATTATTTGCGGATGACATTTTGGTTACAGTATCTGATCCGAGAACATCTGTAATCTCATTACATGAAGAATTAGACTCATTTAGTAAAATTATCTCATTATAAACTTAATATAAAAAAAAAACTGAACTTTTATGGTTAAATCTAGATAAATATAATCACATATATAGTTGTGAGCATGTTGCCAACGCTGCGGGCTCACAAAGCGAGGGTTGCAGTTGCTGGCATGGAGCGACGAACGCGCTCCTTGCCAGCAACTGCAGACCTCGCAAAATTTACGGAGTTACGAAACAAAAATACGAGACGCGCTACGACCCATTACAACCTCGCAAAAAACGCCAGAAACCTGCGCACATGAAACACACAATAAATACACACAACAAATACATAAAAAGCTTACCTACAGCAAGGGGGGGCACCCAGGACCTCGAAAACTGAAGTTACATCTCAATTTAACTCCAAATAAAAGAGTTTAGACACCCGAAAAGCAAAAGAAAAAATGGCCGCCGAAAAAAACGAAAAACGAAGCTACAGCACTCTAAAGACGCAAAACACCTACGGATTTTCAGAAAAAGACGTACGTGATCCGAAAACAGTGCCGCAACCCGCGCGACCCCAAAAACAATATAAACACAATAAATACACATAACAAACACATAAAAAGCTTACCCAAAGCAAAATGGGGGGGTTGGGCACCCAGGACCTCTGCAAGTGAAGTTACACCTCGATTTAAGTCCAAATTTCGGAGTTTAGAACCCGAAAATCACCTAAGCGAGAGAAAAAATGGCCGCCGAACAAAACGAAAACGAGGCTAAAGGACCCTAAACACGCAAACCACCACCAAACACCTACGGATTTTCTGGAAAAGTCAGACGACATAAGAAAATAAGGACGGTAATTCAGCCGCATACCACACATTAGGCGCCATTTTAGAACACTAACTTATACAATCCGGAAGTACACAGCTACCCTAACGGATTTGCCTCGCGCACGCACACTATTACATTGCACACATTCATGACGCTTACACCACAGCTCCACAGCACTGATGCTGCAGCAACATGAAAACAGATTGCCAACTCTTCAACACAATGCTTCCTGCATATATTACTTCACAATAGGTAAAGTACATCAATTTCTTATTTTATTAATGATTCATTGACATACCAAAAAAAAAAAAAACACCAACGCTGCTCATAGCACACAAACAACCAAGAGCCTCGCAATGAGTGCCGAAGGATCTTAAAACACCAACAAAATTAATTTTCCACGCAAACAACATTACCTGCCTTACAATCTTATTGCCGTCATTTTTTGACAGGCAAGTCGCTAGTATAGAATTATTGAGTAAACAATTTGGATATAAAAGTACAACAAAACAAGATCGCCTATTTAGGGATAATTTTTACACCAAATCTAAATAAATTGGTTCAGAATAACATTGAAATATTATGTTTGCAGATTAAAAATTTCCAAATAAAATGAAAAGATTTACAACTAACTTAGCTTGGAATAATATCAGTAATCAAAATGGTGATATTGCAAAAAATCATGTATCTAATGAGAGCTGTTCCATTAGAAATCCCCAAATTTCTATTGAAAAAAAATACAAAGCATGTTCGATAAATCACATATATAGTTGTGAGCGTACGGGTCGTTGCTCACGCTTGCGGGCTCGCGAAGCGAGGGCCGTGACTCGCGCAGCGAGCCGCGGCCCTCGCAAAGCGAGGGCCTCAGTTGCTGGCGAGGTCACTGGGCAAGGGCCTCAAACCCTCGCAAACTTCACGTCGCTACTCAAAAAACACGACACAAATTACGACACTCGCTAAATTTTACGAGGAACGCAAACAACCTACGAAACACGTTACCACACATTACGACCTCGCAAACATCGGACGCAACACGCCGACATACAAACATTTAAAACACAATAAATACACACAACACACACATAAAAAGATTACCTACAGCAAGAGGAACCATCCAGCACCTCAAAAAAACAAGTTACACCTTCATTTAAATAAAAATAAAACACTTTAGACACTAATAAAAATCGCTAAGCGAGAGAAAAAATGGCCGACGGACAAAACGAAAACGAGGCTACAGCACTCTCCAGACGTAAAACACCACACCACACTCGCAAAACACCACACGAAACTCAAAAACAACTACAAACCAACAACGGACAATACGCAAAGACGCACAACACACATAAACCGACATTTCACGCAAATGCGGAAGTACGACACTACGCGTACGGTTTCGACTCGCGCACGCACAGTATTACACTGCACACATTCACCACGCTTAGAGAGCAGCTCCACAACACTAATGCTGCAGCAATGTCAACACACATTCACATCTCTTCAACACAATGCTTCCAAATAGGTTAAGTATATTCATTTATTAATGTATTATATCTTTACTATTACACACCAAACAACATTAGCTACCTTACAATTTCATTGCCGTCATTTTTTGACGGGCAATTCGCTAGTATGTTTATAAAGAGTAGAATCCACATGTAAATGATAAAAAATAGTAAAAAGATTAATCTAAAGGAGGACTAGCAGTTCTATCTATATTTAATTATGAATCAACCAAACTTTCACAAATATTAGAATGGGTTTTTCCTAGACATCCTGCAAAATGGTGGTATATAGAAAAAGCTACAATGATGAATATGAACATTCAATTTATAATATGGTATAGAGAAGAAGATATATTATCACTATTAAAAAAAAATCTCTAAAAACTGCTGGAGATGGAATAAAGATGTGGTATAAATTAAATAGAAAATATGATCCGTTAACACTCCCTTCTCCTATAAACACCGATCAAAGCTATATATGAAAAATTTGATCTTAAAAAAAAAAAAAGAGATTGGAGGGGATAAAATTAAACATATTAGAGATACCTTAAAGGAAATATTAAACAATTTAAAGAGATTGTAAAATGAATATAACATATCTGCAAACCTTTGGCTTACATATTATACCTTAATAACGGTTTTTAAAAACTTGGAGTATAGCATGTTTGAAGATAGACCATTAAGTATATTTGAATTATTAATAAATCAAAACAATAAAAAAATCTCAATAACGAAAAATCGAGAAATTTAAAAAAATAAAAAAAACACAACTAACTAAAACATCTAGAATGGAGGACTGGGAAGTTGAATATAAACTACTCTAATAAACAATGGTACCAAGCATTTGAACTTACAAAAAAAGCAACAAAATGCTCAAACTAGAGAGAGATTTTTTGTAAACTTATACAAAGATGGTAGAAAACACCAGTAATAATGAAGAAAATATATCCAGATATATACTCTGACCTTTGCTGGAGAAACTGATTTTGGTCCACTACTCAAATTACACATATTATTAGATCTCAATTTGATATCTCTCCTCAAATTGGTGTTGTTCCACATGTTCCCAATGAAATATCCAACAAAAGTCTTGATAATCCAAATGTTATGGCAATAAAATGGTTAATCGCTAGAAATGGGAAAAGTAAAAAAATACCAACATGGCAAGAAGTTGTCTATTTTCTATCGACGACTAAGACAACTCAAAAAAGACTACTTAATTTTAAATACACTTCAAAAGAAAAACCTTAGATAATTGGTATCCATGGGAACAACATAGGGACAAAAATCTTTTCTTTCTTGCTAAACTCCACTTCGTATTTTAAGATCCGTAGATTTATTTTATTTTTTTGTGTTTGGTACTGAATGTTTTTGTATACATTTTTCTTCTTTTTGAAAAAGTTTTTGATATTTTATCATCAATTCAAATACAATATATTTAACTTTGTTCTAATTCTGATAAATTAAAAATTATAAAATAAATAAAAAAATAAATAAAGTTCAGCAGTGTACGGCACATTTACCTACCACAGCATTTGTGGTCTTCTGCCTAATTGGTTTAAGTCTCTCTGAATTAAGAGGTGGTATTATGCTTCTTAAGGTACGATAACCTAGTTGCTGCTGTGGCATCTTGGATTTGTGCTGTTCCCGAGCAGTAAAGTCATGTTGTTTCTGTACAGGTTTGTTTGGAGCTGGCTTTCCCATTCCTCTCTGGGCACTTTCAAAGGAGGAGTCTGTGCCCTTCTTCATCTTAACATCGTTCCAGGCATATTGTTGCATTCCCTGCTGAATGGTCGGCTGGCAGTAAAAATCTCCACCTGAATTACTGATACTACTCATATCTTGAGATTTCTGAGTTTGACCTGGTAAACGAGAACATATATATACTTGTAATTGTATGGTTATTGAAAGTTATTTCAGTAATATAAAGTTCTCTTAGAAGAGGAAATTATTTTTTTTTGCAAATATTGTTCTTTGCCATAAACATACAGATACCTTTTATTGGTTCTTAGTTTTAGCAATGAAGATATGTTCTAAAATGACAGAACAAGTATCCAACTGAATGTTATTTAAATAATACAATAATAATATAATAATAATAATAATCTTAAAAAAAAAGATCTTAATTTGTTAGTCAGCCTTTCAAATCCCCCCACCTAGTTTGACTTCTTATATAGTCTATATTTTGCTAATTACACTGTGTGTTTGCACATGATCACAGTGATTTAAGATAGTAGAACATAAATTACAAAGTTCAATGTAAGATTACGGCGCAAAAACATATCAATAAGGTATACCATAACTAAAAAGATTGCCATGTCGCTTTAAGCACCTAACCATGTATGTAATAGTCCTCCTCATACCTGACACATAGAAAGTATTTTGTTACAATACTAGGAAATAGTTACATGAGAAAGAGAGGAATTATATGTAGTTTTTCACATATTCCGTTTGTAATCGACTCTGAGACCAATAGGCTGCTGCTGCATCCAATCATAAGGTTTCATGTAAACATACCACCTAACTGCATTGCTCCAAACAACTGCTGTACGGTTTCGGCTTGGCACTTTTCTTTCAAGATCATGGCACTTGGCTTTTGGGGACCAAGGAAAGCAGAACTGAAAAACAAAAGTGAAAATGCTTTAAATGCAATATAATAATACTAGTATTTATACGTTACATTAAAATATGGATATACAATTCCTAGTAATAATCAGATTAGTATCACAAGGTGTGTATGTACAGTATGTATATTACAAACAGACGACTACGTTATCCTACACCCACAGGGATTGGTTGATGCCCGGATAAATGTAGTTTCTGGTTGCTTGAGAGTTACTATTAAAAGCGGCCTAGATTAGCTGCACCTAGGATGCTCTGCTAAGTATATCTGTCAGTGCCAACACTGCACTGGCTCAATCACTCTGCCTGCCTGCTTCTAGGTAACACTGAATTGCAGAGACATACAGTGAATGAAATCTAGGTGCCTGTAAGCATTTTGTGGCATGACAACCTGACTCCTGGAAATTTTATTTTTAAAAGTAAAGTATTCAGTTTTTCTTCTGTTAACGTAGTGTAGTGTGTATATATGCTCTTTGTCCTTAAAGTGCAGCGTGATGTACAGTATTAGTTTGAATATTAAATAATAAAGAGAAATGTAAAGGAATTAATAAATATATTATCTGCCTCCTAAAAATGTTTGTCTGGCTTTGAGGTTTAAATTTGTCAACCCCTGGTGTAATATATCCCATCAAGCTTTGCTTATATTGTGACTAACCTGGATGAATAAGTAACAGAAGAAAAATTAAAAACCACATTGATAACTATTACAGGTTAATAGCGATTCCTAAATTTCAGATAAATTTGTCAACTGCTGGTTCAAACTACTATTGAAATACCAATTGTCTTGAAATGTGCTGCTAGGATACCAATGGAGTAATTTATACATTACTCAATTTGTCCTTAGAAAACAAAAAAAGTAATATATAAATATATTAAATAGATTTAAACCAACAGGTAGGTCACCTAAAAGAAGCAAAACAATTTGAAGTGTCGACAAACATTCTGTTACTAGTGAACAACTGTGTGCTTGGAGCTCCCTATGTCCTAATTCAACAAATCCCCCAAAAGATAAACACACAAATATTATCATGAAGTAGTTACCTCCAACCATATAAAACTACATCCAACCATATAAATATACAATTTTAGTATTCTCCCCCAAATATACCTATAATCAAGGATGGAAACTTCTTGGGAGCCAGGGCTCCTAACATTTGTTCTGCTGGCTTCTAATTAATTTTCCAAAGAATAATGCATTTCTATAAAGAGCTTCCCACCAGGCTCATAGAAAACAGTCTGTCTGGTCCTAAGTTTTAGATCTTGTCCATCCATGCCTATAACAAAATGGTTTGTAATTTACCTGTGTGCAAAGCCCCTGTAGTAGCTGGTGGGCATCTTCCTGAGCACTGCCGTATATAACCTCACCAAGATTCAGAAATATAAAACTGTCTCACCACAAGGTATCTGCCTCATAAAATGCTTCAAACAATATAACAGAAACACAGTATTTATGCCCATGGGTTTTGAAGGCCATCTGCATGATAAATGTAATAGAACAATTCCCAAATGAGCTATTACTGTATAGGTAATTGATCCCAGTGGAATCTCCTCCCACCCCATTATATACTAAATTAACACCAAAAACAGCAGAGATATGATAAATATTATTTAGGGTGAAATTATGAACAAGATTTTATATATATATATATATATATATATATATATATATATATATATATATATATTTTGCACATAGATACACACAAGTAAAATAGTATGCAAGTCAGAATGTAATATATTTTTTTCTTCACCAGCATTATCCTACCTTTCTAAGGAGGCTGCCCAGTAGTGGTCCACAAGAGGACAATTTGCTGGTCTCATTGTATATACGTACCAGCACTATTCATTAAGGTTTCAACAGCATTCTACAGGTACACACTTAATACATACAAATTTATCCAATGCATCATGCTATGTAGGTACAAAGGCGAGAGAGTTTCTGGAAAAGTCACATCTTAACCAAGTCTGCCCAAGAAGCTATCACAGAAACAAATATTAAAAAGTTCATAAAAGGACCATTGTAGTGAAATTTTAAATACACTCTTTTGAAGAGCTACATATGAAAATATTGATAGAGTTTTAAAAAAGCATTAATTTGGCCGACTACTAAATACGCATGAATCTTCTATCTGCACAATGGAAAAGTGGTGGCTACAAAGCACAGCGCTTTTATTAGGGCTAATGGAAAGCTTGTTAGTTTACAAAGACACACCCTCTTGAGACAAAAGCTACAAGAAGCAGCAGTAAAGAATAATTGCATATAAAAAGGGAAAATTTAAAGCTATGCATTTTTTCTACTTTCTTAGACCATTTTGCACATTATTACGATTAGTTATTCAAAACACTACATAGAGAATTAAAGTTGATCACAGTGGTCCTTTAAACTTAACTTTGAGGGACTTTAATATAAATGGACAAACACTAACCTAACAAACTATAGCCAGGGAAGCTTCAAAAAGTGACTTCAGAACAGAAAATCTATCTGGCTCCTAAGCTTAACATGTTTACCAACCTCTACCTTACACATTAATAATTATCCCTGAGCAGAACTAGAAAATATACACATTGCTACAACATTTTCATATCATCCAAAAATTGTACTAACAAAGTGTATGTGGTCAATCACCACACTATACTTGTCTCACATTAAATTACAATTGTAAATGAATTGTATATATAGCGCTTACACTTACTGAGTTTTCTCTTTCACTGGTGGTGAAGTATGTCTGTCCAAAGAGCATGTACCATGAGAAGATTTATCTGTACACATCTGAGGAATATCTCCATAGCGGTTTGCAGGGGATGAACGGGCATTCCTGTAACCCATAGTCTGAACCGGCTTTGCAAGTGCTTCCACGGATTGGCATCGCTGAGCTAAACCATTTGGTTTACCTTGAGTTTGGCTGCGAGAGGTGCCTGATCTGTCAGAGGAATGAGCCCTTCGTAGATAACGAGAATGAGGCCTGTCTTCACCAACCACAGCTTTCCTTCCTCTGCCCTCGGCAAAATCATTATTCTCCCTATGATGATTATGGTAGCTACCTCCCTCCACCGATGATCCATCTGTAGGAGAATTATCCTTGAAGTGCAAAATGTTCATTCTGTTGGGCAGTGGAGGTCCACAAAAAGGTTTTTTCTCTCGTAAGCGTCCACTTATGCTGACTCCAGAAGATCCAGTGAAACCTGTGGAGATTGTAGCATGTCCACTGTCTATAGTATCTTCCAGAGAACCCATGTCTTTGCTGCTTACTGAGGAGTAACCTGTCATGAATGCGTGATCTAGCACAGATGAAAGACTTAACCTATCTGCTGGGTTTTTGCGCAATAACTGGAAAATGAGTTCTCTAGCCTCCTTTGATATAAAGCTGGGAATATCATAGTCCGCCAGCACTATTTTATTAAGCGTGTTCTTAACAGTGTCCGTATCAAAAGGAGGATGCCCAACAAGAAAAGTATACAACATACAACCCAAAGACCAGACATCAGATTCAAGGCCATGGGGACTACGAGTTGCAATTTCTGGAGAAATATAGTTTGGTGTGCCACACATTGTAAAGTGTTTCTCATTTGGCAATTTCAGCTGAGTGGCTAAACCAAAATCTGCAATTTTTATATTCATGTCACTGGACAGCAGAAGATTGGAAAGGGTAAGATCCCTGTGCAAAATACCATGAGAGTGAAGATACAGCATCCCTGTGACAATCTGATGCATGAAATGTCGAGCTATAGGACAGAAAAGAAAAAAAAATCACAACAATGCAAAATTGTTTTATCAAGATTGAAAAAAATAATTAGTTAGAATGTTTTTCTTCAGAAATTAAAATCACCACGCAAAATGTTTTTGTTTTGCTTTTTAGCCACAACAGAAGTAATTAGGAGACTAATAATAGGAAATCATACACTTGAAATATAGGCTCTAAAGCAGAATGTAGCATATATGGGGAATTTGTATAGAGCAGGAGTTAAATTCATGAGCCACAGAGAAAATAAAAGGGAGGAGATGTAGAAGTAGATATCTTTAACATTCATTAGTGGAACCAGTTTCCCATGCCAGCAATTCTGATCAAGAGGACAAGTAAACTGTGAAAAAGGCTAGCAACTCCAACATTTCAGTGGTGTGTTTGGTCACTTTTCTCAAACACAGTATCTATGGGCTTTGCCTTAGAAGTGGCTCTAATCACAACTGGAATATTTTATTAGTGAACAACTTTTTGTAAATCATTAGCTATGGAGTGACAATATTAACGGTCCTTTAGCTAGAGTTGGAAACCCCAACATGCCAGGATTTTAGGTCAATCCAAATGATAGTTACTGATTGAGCTATCTTTAAATCCTGGCTTCTTGAGGTGTCCTGAAGACTAGAACTGAGAAATGCATTGGATAATGTATAAAGATTTATGATTAAACTCACCTTCATCTTCTGAGAAAGGCTTCTTTCTGTTCCTTAAAAACCTGTTCATTTCACCATTGTGGCACATTTCCAAAATCAGGTATACGTAATTGTTATCTTCAAAATAGTTGTAAAGCTGCATTAGAAAAAGACAAATGTAAACAACTCATGTAAATCAATATTTCAATAATTAGTGTATTATGAAATATACAATCCACTTGCCTCTAGAATAGATGGGTGTTTTAGTTGGCAGTGTATCTCCACCTCATTTCTGACCCTTTGCACCATCCCAACCTTCTGCATGGCTTTCTTATCAATCTACAAAAATTAAAAATGGAAATAATGTTTCATGCAGATACTCCTTTTGCATACGCACGCAAATTGTAAAATTATTTTTTCTAGAAACATAACATTTCAACAAACTGATATCATTTTATTGCAGGAGACTAATTGTATTAATATTACAACAAAAACACTAAAATTAATATACACAATGCTGACAAAACTCAAAATAAACTTACCATTTTAATGGCTACTTCAATGCCGGTATTAATTGAATGTGCCTTGTAAACACAGGCAAACGAGCCTTTGCCGAGGAGATTGAGGACCTTGAAGTCCTTTATAAAATATAAAGACAAAATAAAAAACGGTCAGAACTCTGCCATGAATAAAACATTTTTAATGCCCTCTCATATTAAAATAACAGACATGAATGGTGCCCTTGACATTTCTCTCCAGAAGAAGACGCTGGAGAAAAAATATAATACACTATGTTTTTAAGAGATGCGTAATCTTTATTTCACGGAGTATAGCAGTACACTGTATTTTACTGTATCTTACACAAGATTTTCACATAAATCTATATAGACAGGTTATAGATACACAATATACGTGCCATATGCATGAAATTCACACCAAACATAGGAATATATTAGTTACTATAAATGTTCTTTTCTCCAGAAAACAAATTGTGAATGCATATCCTGCCAGTCTCGCTCATTGTATGGATGTTTGCAAAAGGTGAACAAATATACATCACTAAACAAAGCCTGCTATAAATTTTAATTTCCAAGGAGCAAGAAGTGTCAATCCATAGATTATAAAAGTTCAATTGAAGGAGCCCTTACCCTGAGGTGTATCCCAATCATATTATGCACCCCCACCCCAAAGAGATGGACAGAAATAAAGAGATCTCTACAATAGAAGTCAGAGTTTGAGTGAAAACATAGATGGGTTGATGGCAAATGTATATGAAATTAGGAGCCAGACAGGTCATTGAGGTGCCAGGAATGTTGTGTTTGTGAATGTATTATATATGGGTATATATGTGTTAGAAACTAGCAGTGAAGGAGTCATGGCTGCCAGCAATTGTAAAGCTCTCATGCAGACACATAATATAAAAGAAAAACACCTTAATGATTACAGAGGTCATCTGGGGGAACTAAGTAACCAAACTCCTATGATCTGTATAAAGTTATAATCTTTCTTAGACTATAAGGGGCAGGATTCCAGACTAGACTCATCATACCTCAATGCTGTTCTCCCCAGACAGCCGAGACATGCAGTCTGCCCCATCTTCTTCCTCCTTATCCCCTACACCAGGAGACTTGCCTTTAGAGGTGAGGTTTGGGAAGAGGAAAGTGAGGACCCTCTCCAGCATGGTTCCTGGGAGGGGAGCAGTGATAGCAGGAGGTGATCACACAGGAGTATGAGATGGGCTAGAAGATGTTAAGAGACTACAGGGAACACACACAGGTGGTGAGAGAGTCAGGAGCAGCTGTATGCAGGGTGCCCAGGGATGAGGAGGGTGCCCCTCTAGTATTGGGAGGGGAGCACCATCCCGGGGGTATTCCCGCTGCACCAACTGACAGCAACATGACAACAAGGCACAGACGCCACAACAAGCACAACCTGACATGGGGCGGGGCCTGCTGGGGGTCACGCACTGTGTACGCCATGCGTGTGCACTGCATATAAACACCTGTGCGCTCACCCTTGATACCTTGTATATAGTGTGTGCGCTGATGACACAAGTGCCACATACAGAGCGGTCAGCAGTGCATATCCATGGTAGTGGAAGGGTTAACCCACCCACTGACATAGCAGGTACCAATATATTGCCCCACATTACAGAGCCCATTCCCACTCCCTGCGGTGCCTCATTATCCCCTATATCACACACCTCGATCCTCTCCCCTATGCTGCTCGCCATGTCTTTCTGTATCGGGCCCTGCTCCCGCGCCTCAAGCTCGCTCCCCCGCGCGCCCCGGTCTCGAGGCAGCCGGAGGGACAAAGTTGGTGGTAGTGACCGTCACATGACCCCAGAGGCTGGCAGAGCTTGCGGGCCCCGGCTCCATTCCCGCGGCTCCAATGTCGTTGTTATTCAAAAATTCCGCCCGTTACAATCACGTGACTCGAGGGTGGAGGTTGCGACGAGTCAGGAAGCGTCTATACAACGTCATGACGTAGCAGGGCAGGAGTGATACACGCTATTGGTGGCGCACGGAGAGTTGTCGTGACGTCCTTACGTCTCAGCGCGTTTTGGTTGGCAGATGAGCTAAAGACACTAGTGCCAACCAATCTATCCCACGAAATCAGGTTTATGATACAAGGGGAGGGAGAGATAGATAGAGAGACAAGGGGAGGGAGAGATAGATAGAGAGACAAGGGAGAGTGAGGTAGAGAGACAAGGGGGAGTGAGGTAGAGAGATAAGGGGAGTGGGGGAGAGAGAGATGGGGGAGGGAGATGGACAGAGAGAGAGAGAAAGGAGAGATAGTGAGTGAGAGAGATGGAGAGAGAGAAAGGAAGAGAAGAGAGAAAAGGGAGGGGAGAAATATAGAGAGAGAGAGAGAGACATGGAGAGAGGGACAAAGAGATAGAAAGGAGAGAGGTGAAGGAGGGATGGAGATGGAAAGAGAGAGAGAGAAATGAGAGATAGGGATGGAGAGAGAGAATGAGAAAGGGAGAGAGAGACATGGGAAGACAGAGTGAGGATGAGATAGAAAGGAGTGAAAGAAGGGAGGGAGATGGACAGAGAGAGAGAGGTGAGATAGGGAGGGAGAGAGCTGGAGAGAGAGATGGATAGATAGGGAGGGAGAGTGTGAGATAAGGGAGAGAGAAAAAGGAGAGGGAGAGAGAAAAAAGGAGAGGGAGAGATAGGTAGGGAGAGTGATATGGAGAGAGAAAATGAAAGGGAGAGAGAGGGAGGAAGAAATAAAAAGGAGAGAGGGAGATGGACAAAGAGAGAAAGGCAAGATAGGTATAAAGAGAGAGAGAGACAAAAAAGAGAGAGGAAGCAAGAAATAGAAAGGAGAAAGAGGAAGGAGTGAGGGAGATGGACAGAGAGGGAAAGAAAGGAAAGATAGGAATGGAGAGAAACAGAAGAGAGGAGAGAGTGAGGGAGAGAGACATAGGAAGAGAGAGGGATGAAGATATAGAAAGGAGAGAGAGGAGGGAGGGAGATGCACGGAGAGAGAAAGGAGAGAGGGAGGGAGGAGAGAGAGAAAGTGCAAAAAAAATGAGAGAGAGAAAGAGGGAGAGAGAGAGTTAGATGAAGAAAAGGGAGAGGGAGTGATAGAGATGGAGAAAGAGGGAGAGAGAGCAGAGACATAAAGAGGAAGAGGAGTGAAAGAAAGAGGGAGGGAGATAGATGAAGAAAAAGGAGAGGGAATGATGGAGAAAGAGGGAGAGAATAGAGAGAAAAGACAGAGGGAGGGAGAGAGAGAGAGCGGAGACAAAGAGGAAGAGGAGAGAAAAAGAGAGAGGACACAGAGGAAGAGAGATGAAGAAAGAGAGGAGATAGAGAGCGGGAGAGAGAGAGGAAGAAAGGAAAGACAAGTTAAAAGGAAAGGGCGAGAAGGAGATAGGGAGGGAGAATTTGAGAAGGAGAGAGAGCAAGAAGTGAGATGTAGAAGAATAGAGAGGGGGAGAGTGAAAATAGAAAGGGAGAGGGACAAGTAGAGCGAGGGAGAAGGGAGAAGTAGAGAGAGGGCGAAAGAGAGAAGGAGAGAGAGAGGAAAAGGAGAAGGGACAAGGGAGAGAGAGAAGAGAGAGGGAGAAGGAGAGATAGAAAAGAGGGAGAAGGGAGGGGAGAAGGAGAGAGAGGGAAGCGGGAGAAGGGAGGGATATATATATATACTAGCAACTTGCCAGTCAAAAAATGATGGCAATAAAATTGTAAGGCAGGTAATGCTGTTTGGGGCAGACATTAATTTTGTCGGTGGTCCAAGATCCTTCGACTCTCATTGCGAGCCTCACGCTGAGAGCAGTCGGCGCTCATTGCTTGGCTCGCAATGAGCGCCTTCGGCCCTCATTGCGAGGCTGTTGGTTGTTGTATTTTTTTTTTCTGATAGGCGCTTTTAGTGTTATTGTTTGGTCGGCGGTGATCTGCTTTTTGCGCTTATTGCAAGGCTTTGTGTGCGATGAGCAGCTTTTGCGCTCGTTGTGAGTCTCACAGTGAATGGCTTTTGTGTTTATTGTGAGAGTGTGTATTTTTTTTTTTTTCTAAGTCCCGCGGCTCGTGTGTTTTCATGCTAAGTCCGTACATTTTCTGTTCTAAGTCCCGCGACTCGTATTTTTTGTGTAAGTCCGTATATAGTGATTGCGTGTTACATGTATTTTGGTAAAGTGCCGCTTGTGTGGGTGTTTGTAACCGCGTGTGAGGCTCCGTAGAGCCTCCACCTCCACAAATGCGGGCCCTTCGCGAGGGTCCGCATTTGCGGTCCCAAAGTCGTAGGGGGTCGTAGGCATGAGCGCCTATGGTGCTCATCTCCACCAGTGCAAGGCGCTCCTTGCCAGCAACTTCGGCCCTTGCTACACGCGTTAGCAACAACCTGCATTGCTGACAACTCTATATGTGATATATATATATATATATATGTATGTATATTATATATATATATATATGTATATTGATCCTATTGTTTTCAAATTATAGTCCGCCCCCAACAGTGTCTGAGGGACAGTGAACTTTAAAAAGTTTAAGGACCCTTGATCCAGGCCAACTGGCCCTTTGAGCCTGGCCTCACGGGGCATCTGATAAGATCAGGAGTTCAGAAACTCAGTCTCTGATGTACAAGACCCTCCATATGCCCAGCTGGTTTCCCAATTCACATAAGCTTTCCCCCCAGTGCACTGTATCTCCTACAACAAGGCACCTTGTAACTGGTGACCCTTCTGCCCAAGGCACCTGGTAATACACCTTATTAAATGCTCTGGAGAAAATGCAGCATTTCAATACCAAACATGCCTGGGTACCACCTTTACATCAATAAATGAACATAATACTAATATACAATAATTCATACCGGTTAAGGCCACACTACCCTGTATAATACACATACATTGCTCTGTGTATAATACAGACACACATACAGAGCCTTGCAAAAGTATTCTCCCCCCTTGGCATTTTTCGTGTTTTGTTGCCTCACAACCTGGAATTAACATGGATTGTTGAAGGGTTTGCATCATTTAATTTACAGAACATGCCCACAACTTAAACCATTCAAGTGTTGCTTTAGCAGTGTGTTTGGGGTCATTGTCCTGCTGGAAGGTGAACCTCCATCCTAGCCTCAAATCACGCACAGTGTGGTACAGGTTTTGCTCAAGAATATCCCTGTATTTAGCACCATCCATCATTTCCTCAACTCTGACCAGTTTCCTGGTCCCGGCTACTGAAAAACATTCCCATCATGATGCTGCCACCACCATGTTTCACTGTGGAGATGGTGTTCTTTGTGTGATGTGATGTGTTGGGTTTGCGCCAGACATAATGTTTTCATTGAAAGCCGAAAAGTTCTCAACAGACCACAGCACCTTCCTCCATACATTTTGGGAGTCTCCCACATGCCTTTTCGCCAACTCAAAACGTGCCATTTTGTTTTTTGCTGAAAGTAATGGCTTTCTTCTGGCCACTCTATGGAGCGTACGGCTTATTGTCGTCCTATGTATAGATACTCCAGTCTCTGCTGTGGAACTCTGCAGCTCCTCCAGGGTTACCTTAGGTCTCTGTGCTGCCTCTCTGATTAATGCCCTCCTTGCCCGGTCCGCGAGTTTTGGTGGGCGGCCGTCTCTTGGCCGGTTTGCTGTCGTGACATGTTCTTTCCATTTGGTTATGAAAGATTTGATTGTGCTTCTGGGAATTATCAAAGATTTGGATATTTTTTTATAACCTAACCCTGACTTGTACTTCTCAACAACATTGTCCTTTACTTGTTTGGAGAGTTCCTTGGTCTTCATGGCAGTGTTTGGTTAGTGGTGCCTCTTGCTTAGGAGGTGCAACCTCTGGGGCCTTTCAAAAAAGGTGTGTATATGTAATGACAGATCATGTGACACTTAGATTGCACACAGGTGGACATCATTTCACTAATTATGTGACTTCTGAAGGTAATTGGGATCACCAGAGCTTTTTATGGGCTTCATAGCAAAGGGTGTGAATACTTACGCACATGCCAATTTTCTGTTTTCTATTTCTAAAAAAATGTTTTATGTATATACTTTTTTGGTAAATCAGTGGCCCTTAGCAGGAAAAAGGTTACCCACCCCTGTTTTAAATGACCAGAGTAACACTTATGTCTTGACAAGGTATAACATTATTAATAAAAAAACAGATTTTCTTTAATAGTCAATAGGTATAGAAAAACTACCCAGTACAGTAGCAAATGATCTGACCACTGGGGAACCCTGATGTATATTGTTAGAATTGTAGAGTTCATGCTTTGCATTTCCTCAGGTCATCACATATAATAGTTGTCAAACTGCCATTTATCGTTACACTTGCAAGCCTCACGAAGCGAGGCATTGAAGCACACAGGACTTAGGCTGAAATGAGCGCCTAAGGCGCTTCTGCGAGTCTGGCAAAGCGAGCCAAGCAGTTGAGGCATGCAGGACTTAGGCTACAAGCAGTTGAGGAACGCGGGACTTAGGTTGACATGAGCACTGAAGGCGCTCCCCTCGCAAAGCGAGGCGAGCATTTGAGGAACGCAGGACTTTAGGCAGCAAACAGTTGAGGAACGTGGGACTTCAAAAAAAAATCCGACCTCGAAATTTCAGGGGCAAAAAAATCCGACCTCGGAAAAATACAGTAATGTATATTAAAGATGAAAAGAAGCCATGAATGTATCACATTTTATTATATTTACTCACTGTAAATGTTAGCCTATCCACCTCCTCCTATACTCCACAGCATTGTACCAGGGCTCAGGGCGGTCATTAGAACATGCAACAACCAGGACAGCCTAAACACATGCCTTCCATGTACAGGATATGAAACACGAAGCCACAGTCAATATAACATATTATACACATAGCTAATCTCCAGATGTTATTAAACATATCTGCAAAGTCTTTAGGTGCTTACAAGCATCTCATGTCTCGTACAAGCAGTGCACTCTACCGTACACAGGTTCATGTGGGAAGATGGAGGTATCAGTTGGGGAATGTAACAAATTGGTAGCCATTTTCAATAGGCGCATGTAACCTAACCCGAAATGTACTCATTGAGGAAGGTTAAATGCTCATAATGAGATTAGTTACTCACATGTGAAACACATCAGGAGTATTCAGGGCCTTGTCTTAATGGGGCTCGTTACACCAATAACCATTGTACCCCCTGATGACGGCTTTGCGCGTCACTGCACGCAGTTGGCAGGCTGCCATTCTCCATATTCCATCTTCTAATGCTTGTAACTTCCTACTGGTTGATTTGGTCATGTGGTGCAAGCTGTAAAATGGCAATTCACATCTTTCCCAACGACCTCACACAATGACATGCCCTGACTAAGAACAGAGGGTGAAAAAATCATTATATATAACGTTACATCATTGGGATTACATAGGAATTTCATTGTGCTGTACTGATTTTGTATTTAGGGTCAGTACTTGTTTTACCAGTGTCCCTTTAATCTCACAAGTATCCTGCACCCAACTCCACAAGTACACAGCTCTTTACTAAGGTTTAAATGTCTTTTATATTCTTAAAAAAGTGAAAGTACTTTAGTCTATTGTTGCATCTAATAGAGAAGGACTGGAGTTCTCCCATAAACCTTATGGAAACATAAATCTTACACTGCATTGCCCCTAAGGTTATCATGCAGTAAGACCCCTTCACTAGGCTTATGAAGCCCTGTACCAGGAAAATAGCACACTGAGCTAGTATAATGGAGCCACACAATCAATGTACAAGGCATAGATCATTTGTAATGATCTTTAGGATGAAAACAACTTTCTGTTGAGGTGACAGTGGCCGTTTAAGCCATAAAATCTGTGCCATGTTATAAACAAAATATAGGTTATATACTAATATTCAAAATAAATGTTGTTTTAGATCTATATATCACAGTCTATAAATCTTATTCTTATTTAATATAAATCCTGTTCTTATTTCATATCCAGCATTTTCAGACCTCAGGGTACTCCTCTGATGATGTACAAGCACTCCATCTGTGAAATATACTCTATCCTGTGTTCAAGCAGATCAACAGTCAGCACATCATCATATTTCCGAAGAGATGAAAAACGCTGTTTTTGCCTGCCAGACCCCTTTTAACGCTCTGATTCTCTATAGCATTGCCTCCCTATAACGCTGTTTTTGCCTGCCAGACCCCTTTTAATGCTCTGATTCCCTATAGCACTGCCTCCCTATAATGCTGTTTTTCCTGCCGGACCCCTTTTAACGCTCTGATTCCCTATATCACTGCCTCCCTATAACACTGTTTTTCCTGCCAGACCCCTTTTAACTCTCTAATTCTCTATAGCACTGCCTCTCTATAACGCTGTTTTTTCTGCCAGACCCCTTTTAATGCTCTGATTCCCTATAGCACTGCCTCCCTATAATGCTGTTTTTGCCTGCCAGACCCCCTTTAACACTCTGATTCTCTATAGCACTGCCTCCCTATAATCCTGTTTTTCCTGCCAGATCCCTTTTAATGCTCTGATTCTCTATAGCACTGCCTCCCTATAACGCTGTTTTTGCCTGTCGGACCCCTTTTAATGCTCTGATTCTCTATAGCACTGCCTCCCTATAACACTGTTTTTGCCTGTCGGACCCCTTTTAACGCTCTGATTCTCTATAGCACTGCCTCCCTATAACGCTGTTTTTGCCTGTCGGACCCCTTTTAATGCTCTGATTCTCTATAGCATGGCCTCCCTATAACGCTGTTTTTCTTGCCAGACCCCTTTTAACACTCTGATTCTCTATAGCATTGCCTCCCTATAACGCTGTTTTTGCCTGTCGGACCCCTTTTAATGCTCTGATTCTCTATAGCACTGCCTCCCTATAACGCTGTTTTTCTTGCCAGACCCCTTTTAACGCTCTGATTCCCTATAGCATTGCCTCCCTATAACGCTGTTTTTGCCTGCCAGACCTCTTTTAATGCTCTGATTCTCTATAGCACTGCCTCCCTATAACACTGTTTTTGGCTGCCAGACCCCTTTTAACGCTCTGATTCTCTATAGCACTGCCTCCCTATAACGCTGTTTTTCCTGCCAGACCCCTTTTAACTCTCTGATTCTCTATAGCATTGCCTCCCTATAACGCTGTTTTTGGCTGCCAGACCCCTTTTAACGCTCTGATTCTCTATAGCACTGCCTCCCTATAACGCTGTTTTTCCTGCCAGACCCCTTTTAACGCTCTGATTCTCTATAGCACTGCCTCCCTATAACACTGTTTTCCTGCCAGACCCCTTTTAACTCTCTGATTCTCTATAGCACTGTCTCCCTATAACACTGTTTTTGCCTGCCAGACCCCTTTTAACGCTCTGATTCTCTATAGCACTGCCTCCCTATAAAGCTGTTTTTGCCTGTCAGACCCCTTTTAACGCTCTAATTCTCTATAGCACTGCCTCCCTATAACGCTGTTTATGCCTGCCAGACTCCTTTTAACTCTCTGATTCTCTATAGCACTGCCTCCCTATAATGCTGTTTTTGCCTGCCAGACCCCTTTTAACGCTCTGATTCTCTATAGCACTGCCTCCCTATAATGCTGTTTTTGCCTGCCAGACCCCTTTTAACGCTCTGATTCTCTATAGCACTGCCTCCCTATAACACTGTTTTTGCCTGCCAGACCCCTTTTAACGCTCTAATTCTCTATAGCACTGCCTCCCTATAACACTGTTTTTGCCTGCCAGACCCCTTTTAACTCTCTGATTCTCTATAGCACTGCCTCCCTATAACACTGTTTTTGCCTGCCAGACCCCTTTTAACGCTCTGATTCTCTATAGCACTGCCTCCCTATAACGCTGTTTTTGCCCGCCAGACCCCTTTTAACGCTCTGATTCTCTATAGCACTGCCTCCCTATAACGCTGTTTTTGCCCGCCAGACCCCTTTTAACGCTCTGATTTTATATAGCACTGCCTCCCTATAACGCTGTTTTTGCCTGCCAGACCCCTTTTAACGCTCTGATTCTCTATAGCACTGCCTCCCTATAACGCTGTTTTTGCCCGCCAGACCCCTTTTAACGCTCTGATTCTCTATAGCACTGCCTCCCTATAACACTGTTTTTGCCTGCCAGACCCCTTTTAACGCTCTGATTCTCTATAGCACTGTCTCCCTATAAAGCTGTTTTTGCCTGTCAGACCCCTTTTAACGCTCTAATTCTCTATAGCACTGTCTCCCTATAACGCTGTTTTTGCCTGCCAGACCCCTTTTAATTCTCTGATTCTCTATAGCACTGCCTCCCTATAACGCTGTTTTTGCCTGCCAGACCCCTTTTAACGCTCTGATTCTCTATAGCACTGTCTCCCTATAACGCTGTTTTTGCCTGCCAGACCCCTTTTAACTCTCTGATTCTCTATAGCACTGCCTCCCTATAACGCTGTTTTTGCCTGCCAGACCCCTTTTAACACTCTGATTCTCTATAGCACTGCCTCCCTATAACGCTGTTTATGCCTGCCAGACCCCTTTTAACGCTCTGAGTCTCTATAGCACTGCCTCCCTATAATGCTGTTTATGCCTGCCAGATCTCTTTTAACCCTCTGATTCTCTATAGCACTGCCTCCCTATAACGCTGTTTTTGCCCGCCAGACTCCTTTTAACACTCTGATTCTCTATAGCACTGCCTCCCTATAACGCTGTTTTTGCCTGCCAGATCTCTTTTAACCCTCTGATTCTCTATAGCACTGCCTCCCTATAACGCTGTTTATGCCTGCCAGATCTCTTTTAACACTCTGATTCTCTATAGCACTGCCTCCCTATAATGCTGTTTTTCCTGCTGGACCCCTTTTAACGCTCTGATTCTCTATAGCATGGCCTCCCTATAACGCTGTTTTTGCCTGCCAGACCCCTTTTAACGCTCTAATTCTCTATAGCACTGCCTCCCTATAATGCTGTTTTTGCCTGCCAGACCCCTTTTAACTCTCTGATTCTCTATAGCACTGCCTCCCTATAACGCTGTTTTTCCTGCCAGACCCCTTTTAACGCTCTGATTCTCTATAGCACTGCCTCCCTATAACGCTGTTTTTGCCTGCCAGACCCCTTTTAACGCTCTGATTCTCTATAGCACTGCCTCCCTATAACGCTGTTTTTGCCCGCCAGACCCCTTTTAACGCTCTGATTCTCTATAGCACTGCCTCCCTATAACACTGTTTTTGCCTGCCAGACCCCTTTTAACGCTCTGATTCTCTATAGCACTGTCTCCCTATAAAGCTGTTTTTGCCTGTCAGACCCCTTTTAACGCTCTAATTCTCTATAGCACTGTCTCCCTATAACGCTGTTTTTGCCTGCCAGACCCCTTTTAATTCTCTGATTCTCTATAGCACTGCCTCCGTATAACACTGTTTTTGCCTGCCAGACCCCTTTTAACACTCTGATTCTCTATAGCACTGCCTCCCTATAACGCTGTTTTTGCCTGCCAGACCCCTTTTAACACTCTGATTCTCTATAGCACTGCCTCCCTATAACGCTGTTTTTGCCCGCCAGACTCCTTTTAACACTCTGATTCTCTATAGCACTGCCTCCCTATAACGCTGTTTTTTCCTGCCAGATCTCTTTTAACCCTCTGATTCTCTATAGCACTGCCTCCCTATAACGCTGTTTATGCCTGCCAGATCTCTTTTAACACTCTGATTCTCTATAGCACTGCCTCCCTATAACGCTGTTTTTTCCTGCCAGACCCCTTTTAACGCTCTGATTCTCTATAGCACTGCCTCCCTATAATGCTGTTTTTGCCTGCCAGACCCCTTTTAACTCTCTGATTCTCTATAGCACTGCCTCCCTATAACCCGGTTTTGCCTGCCAGATCTTATTTAACTCTCTGATTCTCTATAGCACTGCCTCCCTATAACGCTGTTTTTGCCTGCCAGACCCCTTTTAATGCTCTGATTCTCATTAGAACTGACTCCCTATAACGCTGTTTTTGCCTGCCAGATCTCTTTTAACCCTCTGATTCTCTATAGCACTGCCTCCCTATAACCCGGTTTTGCCTGCCAGATCTTATTTAACTCTCTGATTCTCTATAGCACTGCCTCCCTATAACGCTGTTTTTGCCTGCCAGACCCCTTTTAACGCTCTGATTCCCTATAGCACTGCCTCCCTATAACACTGTTTCTGCCTGCCAGACCCCATATAACACTCTGATTCTCTATAGCACTGCCTCCCTATAATGCTGTTTTTGCCTGCCAGACCCCTTTTAACGCTCTGATTCTCTATAGCACTGCCTCCCTATAATGCTGTTTTTCTTGCCAGACCCCTTTTAACGCTCTGATTCTCTATAGCACTGCCTCCCTATAATGCTGTTTTTGCTCGCCAGACCTCTTTTAACGCTCTGATTCCCTATAGCACTGCCTCCCTATAACACTGTTTCTGCCTGCCAGACCCCATATAACACTCTGATTCTCTATAGCACGGCCTCCCTATAATGCTGTTTTTGCCTGCCAGACCCCTTTTAACGCTCTGATTCTCTATAGCACTGCCTCCCTATAATGCTGTTTTTCTTGCCAGACCCCTTTTAACGCTCTGATTCTCTATAGCACTGCCTCCCTATAACGCTGTTTTTGCCTGCCAGACCCCTTTTAACGCTCTGATTCTCTATAGCACTGCCTCCCTATAATGCTGTTTTTGCTCGCCAGATCTCTTTTAACGCTCTGATTCTCTATAGCACTGCCTCCCTATAATGCTGTTTTTTTCTCTCCAAAGAAAACAGAATCTAAGATGACCCAGAAGCTTTAACATCAATACGTTTATTCAGTATAGTTGTTCAGTTTGTGTTAGTGTTATGTTTGCTGTTTTTTTGAAGTTCATATAAAACCAAAAAAGTTTAAATTTCAATTGAAATGGTGTATTTTTTAGTGATGAGTTCCCTATCCCCATATTCCCCATGTTATACTGCCCCGTTTAGAGCTGTTCCTCTTTACACTCCTATTGCCTGGAACCTATCTAACTAAACGGGGTATTCCTGTATTATTGATAGCATTCAGAGAGCATCTCACTTGTGCCCTTGACAGAGAAGAAAAATCCTACAGAATATCAGTCAGGTTTCCATCAAAAGAGTGATCCTGTCTGAAACGCCAGGCACTTCTACTCTGATCAGGAGAAACAGAAGACCCCAGGCATATGCTTCAGCCTTGTCATCAAGGTCTAGCTGTGCTCCCTAAGGCACTGTGAGCAAGGAGTCCAACGTCTGGAACCCACTAAGACTGCTAGAGACCAAAACCCCAAGGTGATTAACTAGACCACCAGGGGGCAGCACAATCGTAGCAAGGCAACCTAGGAATGCATATACAGTATATGTATAATTATTTTACGCATTTCATTTTCAACGTATTGTTTGCTCTCATAACAGCCACAACATAACTATTTGTAGATCATTTGAAGTCATTGATACACTGAATGACATTTGGATAATCACGTGCAATTCAAACTGAAATCTATAGTAAAATGATAAATCTGTCATTTTGTCCTTTTTCTCAAAATCACAGAATTTTTGAAATATTAGTTTCTATATGTGGAGCCTTGGCAGTGGATTGGTTTCTGTCTGAATGTCCCTTTTATAAGTTTACGCAGATAGGATGCTGCACGTTTCACATGTCCTGATATTCACTGGATTTTTGATTGGAGGAAGAGTGTGAAAATAAGAAAAAAATAAAGAATGGCATAAAATGGATTACATTGTTTTACTAACAAAAAAAGCTGAAAAGCAATATGTCCGATCCAAATGACTAGTGGGTTGAGAGAAAGTGTAGATGAATTGTATTTAGGGAATCACTGTGAGTATGTTATCTGTGTTTTACCTGCAAAAGAAAAGGTAGAAAGGTAGTAGGTAAGTAGAACAATCTTCCAATGGAAGTGGTAGGGTAAAACATAGTTCAAGTGACCTTGTCATCCAAACAAGATGTTGGTTCTATCTTTGAAAGCATTAAAAACTCTCTAAATTGTACTAGCCACAGTAAATCATTCCTGAGCTATTCTGCATTGTTTGTTCATCTTCTTTACACTAATGTGGTGCTCAGTCTGCTGATTTGAGCCCCAGGGTGCCAGATAAGGGTTCAGGCGGAATCCACCTCCATGACAACATTGGGGGTATTGTTTTGCCACTACATAAACAAACATGCAGACTGTGTTACTAATTAGCACATCAAAGCAGCTTATTAGAATTTGTCAGCTTATTTGCATAATAATGTAGCAAAACAATGCTGAATATCCCATCATTTTTATGTTAGACAATATGCTAATACAGTGTATAAACAGTTTTCAAATAATTTAGGAATAAATAAATTAAAAATAATAATTTTGTGGTGACGGTTTCACTGTAAGGAATTTAAGCATGCCTGGGATAAGCATAAGGTCATCCTGAAGCTTAATTAAAAAGCCATAAAATACACATTTTTCTATCTTTCTCATGAAAAAAAATGCAGTAAACTTGCTGCACATTGGCTATACATTCAAATCAGTATATTCTGCTCCGAGAGCTTCATTTTCAAAAAAGAAACACAATGTTCTACATTATATTATGCCCACTTCCAGATACAAAGAAAAATATGCTTTAATTTGTCTTTTAAGCCAACCTTTTAGGTAGGAATAATAAGCAGACAAGATGGGCCTTTGTGATTCCTATCCATTGTCAAACCTATGTTTCTATTTGTAATTGAATTTTTCTATACTATAAACCACTCACCTTTCATACAAAAGATGTACTACAGTGACCTTTAAGGCAAAATGAAACAACCAACAGGTCAGAAATGATAATCAGCATATCATCCTGCACAACGACCGAGTTATAATCTCTTTCACTATGGTTACTCTCAGATACCTCTTCATAGGACAAGTGGAGCTTCACTTACTTAAAGAGAGCTCGGCAGGTTTCAAGTGCTTTAGGTCGCCAGGTATATACAGCTTATAAGGTTAATGCTAACTTCTTCCTTGGCCATGGCATTTAAACTTGAATCCTAAAACCTTAGTACCAAAATATGGGCCTATTCCAAGGCACCTATCCCAAACAAACCCTAAATCAATGTCTGCATATACTTAACGCTTTGAAGAAGTCTTTACATTATGACATATTCTTTAGTTTTAATATGGAGATATAATTTTGTCGCTTCACAAAGTTATAATTGCTGGTACCATTTCAAAACACAGAAACAGCAAGCTTGCTCTGATAACAATTGATGTCTGTATATTTATATTATGACCTAATTAAGTAATTCATTAATTATCAAGTCTTTGTTTTTAAGGTAGATGCATGGTTACTTGACATTAACAAGGGTATCTTATATAGAAAAACAATGATAGTTTACCTATTTTAATTGCTCCTTCCCTTCTGCAAACTCAGCTGTTAGTTGTACAGCCAACATAGCAGAATAATTAATCATTTTGGGAACAAAAGCTTGAAGGCTGCGTGCATCTTCACATTGAAAGTGGCCCTGCTGAAAACTTGTAACATGAAACCTAGGAGACATTGCAAGTCCAGAGTAATATACATCTCCAGCTGGTGTCTTGGTGAAGCCCTAATCTCCTGGGGACATAGTGTAAAAGGACAGATAACATTGGTAATGGTAGTATTATGTACAACTGCAGGCTCTTCTGAAACGTATAATTAGCTGTGTATATTCAGACACATAGCAATACAGTGTGTAATTGTAACAGGACACTCAAGGTCACTGTGAAATGTATTGTACTATAACTATAACTGTAAAAATGAGCACAACAATCACATGCCCATTGTTGTCAGATTTCATTAGTATTAATGGGCACCAGTTTTAGTGCCAGGTGTAGTATTTCTTCTACCAAGTAGCTCTATTGGTGAAGAAGTATGTGTGACTGAGTTTTTCACACCATGTGGGCCACAACTGTCACCTCTGTCTTGGAATTGTTACCATACAATATAACAGACTTTTGAAGGGAGATATGATGACATCACACTGCTTATCAGATTTGAATTTTAGTTAAAAACGTGTGGTAAACATCTAAACACACTTTTAGTAAGTTAAAGAAACTATAATTCTTTGGAACTCTTTACGTCACTCTATAAGACACTCCCTTAGTCTTCAAATATTTAACTGGAATGAAAACTCACCTTTTCAATAAAGCATACCATCTACCTCCTTAACTTGATCATCCACAACTTTGTATAAGGTTATCCATTCTGGTTTGCACACCTCCCTCCTCACACTCAAACATCAATCCAGCGTTCCCCTTATTTCATGTTTATATGTCCTATCACCTCTTAGATTGTAAGTTTTCTCAAGAGCAGGGTCCTCCTCTACACATGTAACAAAGTGTATGTACAATGCGCTGCCTTGTCTCATCTGCCTGTATACATTTTTTCCATCACTATAGAATCTGCGGGAGCTCTAATAATCACATATATAGTTGTCAGTGTTCGTAACGTTTGCGATGTTGGTAGTGCATTTTCGCCCCTCGTGAAGTGAGGGTGCACCCGCAAGCCTCGAAAAGCTAGGCAAGCCGGTGAAGCCGTCACAAATGCGAGTCTCGCAAAGCGAGGCAAAGCCGCCGCGCAGCACTTAGGCTGCAATGAGCACACTGTGTCTCCTCCTTCCCCCTTATCCTCCTCCTCCCTCCTTCCCCTCATCCTCCTCCTCCCTCCTTCCCCCTTATCCTCCTCCTCCCTTTCCCCCTTTCCCCTCTCTCGTTACTATCAGGCAATCAGCTCCTGCTGCCCTCTCCCCTGCAGCGCCCGCTTATGGCTGTGTCGGAACCGGCATATGCTAATGACGTGACGTCACATCATTAGCATAGGCCGATTCCGACACAGCCACAATCCGTCGCTGCAGGGGAGAGGGCAGCAGGAGCTGATCGACTGATAGTAAGGACAAAGGAGAAAGGGAGGAGGAGGATAAGGGGGAAGGAGGAGGATAAGGGGAAGAAGAGAGGAGGAGGGGAAGGAGGGAGGAGGAGGATAAGGGGGGAAGGGAGGAGGAGCATAAGGGGGGGAGGATAAGGTGAAAGGGAGGAGGAGGAGGATAAGGTGAAAGGGAGGAAGAGGAGGATAAGGGGGAAGGGGGGAAAGAGGGGGGAAGAGACACAGGGGAAGGAGAGGGGGAAAGAGACACAGGGGAGGCAGAGAGGGAAGAGACACAGGTGAGGGAGGGGGGGGAGTCACAGGGGGAAAAGAGAGATATGGGAGGGAGAGGGCTGAAAAGAGACACAGGGGAGGGAGGGGGAAGGAGACACAGGCGAGGGAGAGGGGGAAGTCACAGGGGAAGGGAGAGGGGGTAAAGGGACACATGGGAGGGAGAGGGGTGAAAAGAGACACATGGGAGGGGGTAAAAAGAGACAAAGGGGAGGGAGAGGGGGGAAGAGACACAGGGGAGGTGGAAAGAGACACAGGAGAGGGAGGGGGGGGGAAGAATAAAGGGAGGGGGAAGAGACACAGGGGAGGGACAGGGGTGGAAGAGATAGGGGAGGGGGGAAGAGACACAGGGGAGGGGGAAACCGACACAGGGGAGGGAGAGGGGGGAAGAGACACAGGGGAGGGGGAGGAGACACGGGGAAAGAGACACAGGGAGAAAGAGACACAGGGGAGGGAGAGGGGGGTAAAAACACGGGGCGAAAGGAGACACAAGGGAGGGAGAGGAGGAAGGAAATGAGACACAAGGGAGGAAGTACACTTGGGGAGAGACTTACAATGCGCACCGAAGTTGCTCACATTGGATGGCAAACAGCAGCCAGGCTTAAAATTGTATTCCTGTCATTTTTGAAGGGCAAGTGGCAAGTAAAATATAATAATAATATGTTTAGCAACAGGTGCTTAGTACAAGGTTTTGCTTTTAAATCCTACATACATTATTGTGACTAGCAATGTCCCTTTAATACCATAGACTTATCTTATTTAGACAGCACAATAACCATTTAGCATTAAAACCTAGGTTAGCAGCAAATTATGTCACTCAATTATTTGGGAGGTATAGTGTGGTGAAGTGCCTATTCTTTAGCAAACAAGTGTTTATTATGTTTGCTATATAAACAGCAAAATAATGTGTACTGTACTGTATACCATAGCAAAATGTGCTTGTGGTTTATTGCCCAATAATAAAGAATTACAAAGAACGTGTCAATAGCTGTAAAGGAAGTAACATAGAGAAAGGTGACTAGTGTTGGTACATTATGGGCTTCGTTGAAATGCATAGTATGTACCCCCCTTGTAAATAAATGTCTAGGTATTGGTGGTTATCAATATACCGACTGATCTAAAATAATTTTATTATTTATTATTCTTTGTCATTTTTTTAAAAGAAAGCAGAATAATTATGTCAAAACAAGGAAGAGGAATGAGGAGTGCAGAGGAATGATAATTTGTGTATTGTGGTTGGAAATGTCAATAAGGAGTGGGATAAGAAAGAGGGAAGAGAATTGAGGAATGAGTTAAAATGAAGAATGAGGAGCGTATTAAAGTGAGGAATGAAGAGTATATTATGAAAGAATAATGAGTATTGTAGAAAGTAGGATGACATGTGGCAAAACAGTGCATGATTAATTGTGTAAGAATTAGTGATGAAAACTGGGCAAAATGATGGGTGAAGATTGTGAGTTAGTGGCATGAGTATTACAAAAAAGTGATGCAGATTGGTATATAAGGAGGGGGATCAAAAGGGAAAAGAATAAGAGAGAAAGAACAATGCTGAAGGAAAAAAGAAAAAGTGTAGCTTGAAAGAGGAATGATGTGGTATTGATTCAATAAACATAGCACTATTAGTATTCACTAACTGGTCTGCAAGTAATTATTTCAATCAAATTCAAAGATGGCTAAATGAAGATTTGAGGCAATGCTCTTAATCTCAAATAAGTCTACATCATTTTAGGAAAACATAAAAAATTTTGCGTACCACTATTTTAGATTCTAGCTCAGGATTGTCCAAGATGGAGATGACATTATTTTTATTTTTTTTTGCTCCATCTTCATTCAATTAATGTTAAAAATAGTGATTAAGTCAAAATGCGTAATAATGTTATGATCACATAATTATAATCATAAGGATTTTTTGCACAACAATTTTTTTTTTCTTCAGATTAACAGCTTGCAGGAATCATAATGATATAAAACACATTTTGAGCAGATGCCTCTATTAAAATCCTTTCAACATTCATTTCTTTACAATGGTGCATGAAGTTATATTGCATGCATTGTGCCTACCTATCAATAGTTGTATTAGTTTGGGTTATTGATCTATAGGGGCAGAACCAGTACCTCTTTACAAGGATTACAACATGCACACATGAGTGGCGTCTGCTTCTTCCTTCTTTGCTGATAAAAAGAGTGCAAACAATGTTTGCTAAATCGTAATCACGTGCTAGGAAAGAGATTTACTAGTCTAACAGTCAGTTTAACGGCATAATAATCTTTCTATAAGTATGTCCCCACTATGATAACATCTCACTGGCAACCAGAAGGTTAGGTCTAAGGGATCTGCGTGATCTTGTGTGATGTCCTTGATAGGGTCTTTGAGAGGTATAGAGAAAGTACATTGATGGGATTTTGAGATCCTAAAAGTAATTTTTGGTCTATTGTGCTATTTTGGACTCTACAGGTTTGGCTTTTCACAGCAAAATGGTTGCTATTGTCCAATACACTTGAGGAACAATTAATTAAGATTTTGTGATAGTAAAGATTCATAGAGTTAAATAGTAGTAAAGACGTTGGGGGATACACAATCAAGGAATCAAAATGATTCAGAGCACAATGTCGGAATTTCTCTTATCCCAGTGTTTTGTTCTGCGTGAACCACTTGCTGCTGAATATTCTCACTTGCAGTAGTTATCTGGCATTAAACCAATAGGAAGTATTAATAATAAATGCTCAAATCATTATTCAAAGGTAGTGTTTGTTTTCCACAGAGATTACGACAAAGCCTTCAATCCCTTTCCTTCTTGGTAGCCAGGTTAGAAAGATCACACTGAGCAGGTTTATTCTGTTTTGTAAAACAAGAAGCCAAAGGGATTAGTGATTCATCTAAGGGCAATAATGCCTTTATTTTCTTATGGCATTGTACAAACACCTGTAGAAGAAACCTGTGTTTCTGAGAGCTTTGTATCTCATCTACTATTAATAATCATTTTAGTGTATAAGGTACAAAGGCAGTGGCATAGCTATATACGGTAATATGTTATAGTTTACATAAATATATATATTATATTTTACATAAGTATGGTATTCCCAGCAGTAACATGATGGTGAGAGAGCTGGACCATAAAAAAGTCTCAGCGCCGGAGAATTGATGCCTTTGAATTGTGGTGCTGGTGAAAACTACTTAGAGACCCTTGTTCTGCAAGAAGATTCAATAAATCAGTACTCAAGGAAATCAAGTCAAACTGTTCACTGCAAGTTATGATCATGAAACTGAATATTTTGGCCATATCATGAGAAGACAGAATTTATTAGAGAAAACATTGATGCTGGGAAAGATTTATGGCACACAAAGATGAGGAAGGAGATGGATAGATGAGGTAATTGAAGCCTGGTGTGCTGCGGTCCATACGTTCACGGAAAGTCGGACACAACTGAACGACTAAACAACAAATATTTTACATATATATATATATATATATATATATATATAATATATTTATAATATATGTTATATTTTACACATATATATGTATTATATATTATGTTTTACACACATATATATATATAATATTATACAGCATATCTAATATATATCATATTTTACATATATATATATATATATATATATATATATAATATAGTTGTCAACTGCGAGCCTCGTGAAGCGAGCCGTTGACGCATGCACGACCTAGGCTGCAATGAGCGCCAAAGGCGCTCATTGCACTGCAAGCCTCGCAAAGCGAGGCGAGTAGTTGAGGCACGCAGGACTTGGGCTGCAATGAGCGCCCAAGGCGCTCGTTGCACTACGAGCCTCTTAAAGCGAGGCAAGCATTTGAGGCTCGTGGGACTTAGGCACTTCATTGCACTGCGAGCCTCGCGAAGCGAGCAGTTGAGGCACGCAGGACTTAGGCTACAATGAGCACCAAAGGCGCTCATTGCAATGCGAGCCTCGTGAAGCAAGGCAGGCAGTTGAAGCACGCAGTTCGTTCAAAGGCGTAACTAGAAAACATCCAAAAACAAACAAAATAATTATAAAAAAATAATAACACACTCACACATAGCACAGGGGGAGAGCCAGGAAGTCTAGGAGCGAAGTTGCAAACTAATCAAAAATCGGCTAAGCGAGGGAAAGAATGGCGTACGAAAAACGTAAAAATTCTGAAACAGGATGAAAACAAGAATTCAGCAACACCAGGCATGCAGAACTTAGAGAATACACAACGGCGAAAAGAGTAACACTTACACTAACACTAACAACGCCAGGCACGTGGGACTTTGAAAATAAAACCAACGAGGACCAAAAGCCTCACATTGTATGCCACCCAGCATTGCTAGCCTTACAATGTCATTCCCGTCATTTTGACGGACAATTTCCTATATTTCTATCTGTCTGTCTATCTATCTATTTATCTATCTGTATTTATATATTATATATTTTTATATTTATATTTAATATTTTCTTATTTAATTGTATTAATTTTTTTATTTCAACTGAGGAGGGTCACGGGCATGTGAGGGCTGGGAGGAGCTAGAATTGGAAAAGTGCCACCTGCCCCCCCCCCCCCCCCCTGCTAAATGATATAAAACAACAGAGGTGCCACACATTGGGCCTCATTCTATTATCGGCCGTAAATCGGCCGTAAGGCTGCGATTCCTTGCGAGGGTTCAGTTAACTCGCGATTCTATTATACGGCCCCGCAAGGATCTCCTTTTACGGCCGGCCGCATATCTTGGAACCGGCCGTAAACTGTGAAATATAAAAACGGAAAAATAAATTCAAGCCTGCACTGTACAGCTCTGTAAATGCTAGGGATCATATTGGGGGACATGAGGAATAAAAGGAACCCACTCTCAAGCTTGCACATCTGCCCAAACCCGAGTTCAAATTAACTGTTTATTTGCCGGCTGCGGCGTGGGCGTGTCTGAGGTGCTCCAAGCACTCTGGACTTTTTACATGGATATTTTACGGATATTAAAAATGAAATATTTTACGGATTTGAGTACAGGATAATTATGTGCTATTTTTTCTAACACCTAAAATCCCTTTATAGTCTTCTCAAAGTGCAGGATGGCTTTATTGGAGCTATTTTATGTGCTTAATTGGTGCTAGCGAGACCTTTTTCCTGCAAGTAACTGCGGCTCGTTTTTAGCCTTGCAGAGAGGTTTCCCGGAGCAATTGAATTGCAAATCTCTTGCGGCCGTTTTAGATCAAAGGCTTTCCTCCGGCGCGATCGGCCGCAAGAGATAGCAAGGCACCGGCCGCAAGCCTGCCGGAGCCTACGGCCGTAAGGGAATAGAATAGCAGAATAGCTTGCGGCCGGTCCTTGCGGCCCCGCAGCGGCTGCGGCCGATAATAGAATGAGGCCCATTGTATTTAGATGTTGACAATATCAATTAAAACACATATTGCATTTGTATATCAAGGAATTTAGCTAATTTATCTGCACAGAATATAAGGACATTTGTCCATACTCTGACAGACACTGTAAAGGATTAGAGGATATCCAGCCTAAGGATGGTGGAAAAAAAAGCTATTTTTAATGTATTATCACAAAAGATTAACTTTTTAAAATCACAATAAATTGAAGACTTGTACTTATATTTACTACTTAAAGGGATATCTAAGTGAGCTGGATTAATACATTTGTGTACTCTACAGGCAAAAATCAGCCTATGTGTATGCAACACATCTCATAAAACATTTTATTTTTATTAATATATAAAAAATCCTCTAATGATTATGTTGACACCTCCAGGGGGGTGTCTAACCAGGTATCTGATCCCCTCCAATCAGCATACAGCATCCGGGTAACAATATTATCCCACTATTTACCTGCTCTTGTTTGCTCAGCCAATCTCCTTGCAGCTTCCTCCTTGCAGCTTCCTGTCACATGTCAGTGATACACTACATTTCCCAGCTGCTTTGCTACATATCCCATGCTGATTTGCACCACAGAAAGGACAACAGAGTTAATTCAAGAGTTTCAGCTAACCTAATTGGCCAAAACAAATCATTCTAAAACAAAATGGATACCATGCTGCCTGTGATTGGTCAAACTGAATATGACTGTTATGCTAATTTTAAAAGAGATTGGCTGGGGGTGTCAACTTTGAAAGCCAACTGTTTGCAAATGCAAGAAATTCAGCTGACTTCAAGGTGAGTGTTTAAATGTATATTCTGGTATTTTTTCATGCAAACATTTTTTCATAGACTACTGATTCTTCTCCATTAGATGCATTCAGAATCCAGCAAACTTAGATATCCCTTTAAATATTTTGAAAGCTGGACAATTATAGTGGTTCTTCAATATCAATTGCGCTCAGTTTGGAATTTCCCACACAGATGATTTGCTAAGGTCCTCATATGTCAAAAAAGATCATCAAAACTCACACAAAAATAAAAAATATTCTTCATATGAGCTAACTGTTGACCTTTTTATGTAATTATGATTTTATACTTCCGCTGTTTTCAGTGGAGATTTGCACCACCTTTAATTGTTGCTGATATGGCATTTCAGTAGCTCAGTTTTACCTCACAAGGGGCCTCATTCAATTGCGATTTGGCCAATTGAATAGGGCTCTATATAAGCACATAACATATTTATTTTACAGAAGTTTTTAGTTAGTAAACTTCTATCCAAAAGCAAGACCTTCACTAACTAAAAACGTCTTAAAATAAATATGCTATGTGCTTATATACATCCCTGTTCAATTGGCCAAATTGCAATTAAATGAGGCTTTTATGGCCCGATTCAATTGCCCAATTTGTAAATTTATACACACTTAAAATCACTCTAAATATTGCAACATATTGGGCAAGTATTAATCATCTGCACTAATGAATTCTTAAGTCAATAGAATGCATATAAACATTTACAAAAAAACACCCAAAGCCAAATGTATGAGTTTAAGGCATTTGCAAGTAGCTAATAGAATATGGCCCTTAGCGAACCCTGCTAAAATAGGTCATTGACAAATGAGTCCTAATTGGAAGTTAACTCTCACAGCACACTGTGATTCTATTGATTGCTTACATCTTAATTTACCTAAAAGGTTTCCATACACATATTTATCCCCTGTCCCTCTTGTTATGTTGGACCTTTCCTGTTTTATGCTAGCACACGTGCACACACGCCGCGCGTGCGTGCACGGCACTGGAAGCCTCCTGTTGCCGGGTAAGCTCATGTCCCAATGTACTCCGTAAGCCCGTAACCCCTACACCCCTTGCCGGGCCTAACCCTAACCCCCTACAGCAGTTAGGAGGCGTAACCCTAAACCTAACCTCCTACACCCCTTGACGGCCCTAACCATAACCCCCTGCACCCCTTGCCGGCCCTAATCCTAACCCCCTACACCCCTTGCCTGCCCTAACCCTAATCCTAACCCCCTATAGCACTTCCTGGCCCTAACTGTAAACCTAACCCCCTAAACCTAAGCCCCTAACCCCCTACACCCCTTGGCGGCCCTAACCCTAACCTCCTAACCCTTTTAGCCTAACCCCCTAAAACTAAGTACCTAAGTCCCTAAACCCCTACACACCTTCCCAACCCTAACCCTATAAACCTAACCCGAAAACCCCTAACCACTTACCAGCCTCAAGGAGACAGCTTCATCAGCTCAGGGCAGTGCAGCGTGCGTGCACATAACAGATACACGTGTATGTGTGCTAGCATAAAACAGGAAAGCACTGTTATTTTCTCTCTGAGCTGTCAAAACTGTGCTTAGAACAAGGTATGCATGTATATATATATATATATATACTAGCGACTTGCCCATCAAAAAATGACGGTCAATAAAAGAAAGTGTTGAAATGCTGTTTGTCACACAATGTGAGTGTACTGTGTGCCTCAAGTAACTCAATTCCTCAAAAAGCAGAAATCTACATGACATAAAAGAAGAAAAACAAAAATCACCCAAAAAAAAAAAATGTACATTACTGAACAAAAAAAAAAAACCTAAGTGACCAAAAATAAAAAAAGGAACATTACAGAAAATAAAAAAATACATTACAACCTCCCGTCACTACAAAATTTAAAAAAAAATTACACACCTGAAAATGAAATTTATATAATACATACATATAATACAACACAATTAAATAAAATACAACACAATTAAATAAAATACAATACAATTAAATAAAATACAATACACCCATATGTCATATACATGCCACTATCAAATATACATGCCACTATCTAATATACATGCCACTATATAATGTAATATACATCCCACTATCTAATATACAATACTATCTAATAATACATCCCCCTATCTATCTATGTAATATACAATACATGCTATCTATATATATATATATAGCTACCCTAATTATAAGCTACAATAAAATAATTAAGACCACTTACCTTTGAGATGTTTCTTCAGATCAGCAACCTACGGTAAAAAAGATTCAAAAAATTAATACAATATGTTTACATGAAATACCTAAACATTCTAAACATTGTAAATATTCTAAACATTCTAAACATTCTAAATATTATTCTCACCTTTCCAGCATGTCACGTCCCAGCATGTCACGTCCTCCATGTTCCGTCGTCCATCTTTGCTTGTCCGGCGATACTCCTGTAAAAAAAAACATTACATTAGTTAACATAAACCAAAATTAAATAAACACAATCTACATTATACTTACCTTTCCGCGATGTCTCCGGCCTCGTCGCATGAAGAAAAAACCCCCCAAAAAAATGACACACATCCGCCCTGGCGGATGTCTCCGACGCTAATGACCTTCCTATGGAGTGTTTCAGAATAAAATTGGCAATGGCGGCTTCTGATTGGCTGAAAAGGCTGTCTATCAAATTCAGCCAATGAGAAGACCCCATTTGTGAACCAATGAAAAAAGTATACACACCAAAATACAAGGGTGATTGGATAACACACCTATCCATCTTTATTTGAACCAATCCTAAGGCTTTATTGCCATCAGCCAATCACAATGGAATATACCCCCACGTACTGATTGGTGAAGACATCTGCGCCTTCCCATTGGCTGTAATATTGATTGATATTAACAATAGCCAATGAGAATGCGCAAATCCTTCACCAATCAGTACGTGAGGGTGTATTCCATTGTGATTGGCTATTGTCAGTGCAACCAATCAGAATGCGAAGAGGCTCCAACCAATCACCCTGTGGGGGTGTATTCCATTGTGATTGGCTGAAGGCATCTGCGCCTTGTGATTGGTTTATATAAAGATTGACAGGTGCATTGACCAATCAGAGTGGGATTTTAAGGTGTATGCGTTTGTGATTGGTTCACACATTGGCGCCTCCTGATTGGGTGAATTTGATAGACAGCGTTTTCAATCAGAAGGCGCCATTGCTTATTTTTTTCCGGAAAATTCTCCTGGAGCCTCATTAGCGTCGGGGATGTCCGGGAGTGCGGATGTAAGTATACTTTTTTTTTTTTTTACAGGTCATGGCAGAAGAGGATCCGGAGGAGGCCGGAGACATCGCGGGGAGGTAAGTATAATGTAGATTATGTTTATTTTATTTTGATGTATGTCTATTAATGTTGTTGTTTTTTTTAACAGGTGCCGCGCCGGAGAAGTATTTAAAGAATGCCGACGGGACATGCCGGAAAGGTGAGTAGAATATTTAGAATGTATAGAATGTATAGAATGTATAGAATGTTTATTTTAGAACTGTAAACGTGTTGCACTAATTTTTTTATTTTATTTTTTCGTAGGAGGCTGATTCTAATTGACATCTGCAAAGGTAAGTGGTCTTAATTATTTTATTTTAGCTTAGACTTAGATTAGTTAATATATAGATAGCATTTATTGTATGTTAGCTAGGGGTATGCGTTTTATATAGATAGCATAGGATGTATTGTATATTAAATTGTGTTATTTATTTAGATAGATTGGGAAAGTATTATTATATAGATAGCATGTATATTAGATTATGCTATTTATTTAGATAGATTGTGTGATGTATATTATATAGGGGTGTATTGTATTGTAATTGTATGTAATTGTATTGTAATTGTATGTATTTGTATTGTATGTATTTGTATTATATCTATTTGTATTATATGTATTTCCTTTTCAGGTGTGTATTTTTTTTTCTGTAGTGGGGGGGGGGTTGTAATGTTTTTTATTTTTCTGTAATGTTCCTTTTTTTATTTTTTGTGACTTAAGTTTTTAAATTTTTTGTGTAATGTAGTTTTTTTTTGTGAGTTAGGTTTTTTATTTCATGTACTGTAGATATTTTTTTGTGTGACTTTAGGCTTTTTTATTTTCTGTAATTAGAGTGGTGGGGTTAATAGGGGGTAGGTAGTGTAGATGTTAATAGGTTAGTGTAGAGGGTGTTTAGTTGATATTTAATGTTTTATTGGGGCGGTCTAGTGCAGCATAGTGTTTATACTTAGTGTCATGATGGTCCTTGAGGACCATCATGGCACTTATGTGGTTAATGTAGTGTTGTAACAGGCCCATAATGGTGTTAATATACCGTTATGGGACTGATGGGGTTAAAAAGAGGCTTATGGGGGTCTGTATTGACCCCCATGAGTGACAGGGTTAATGAAGGGCTTATGGGGGTCTGTATTGACCCCCATGAGTGACAGGCTTAATGAAGGGCTTATGGGGGTCTCTATTGACCCCCATGAGTGACAGGAATAATGAGTGTTTTATAGGGGTCCGTATAGACCCCCATGATTGACAGGGTGACAGTGTTAATGTTTTTTTCTTTTACAACGGGTCCTTTAAGGACCTTTACGGTCCTTTAAGGACCTGTAATGCAGGAATTTTTAATTTTGATTGCAGCGAGTGTCCCCGATCACGTGCAATCGGGAACCCCCACTGCGATGGTTAATGTGGGGTTAATGCAGGGCTCGGAGCTTATCTCGGATCCCCTGCGGTTAATCCGGGTTTTCAAGCTTATCTTGGATCCCTTCTTGGGTAAGTTGTAGGTGGCTGAGCGGTCCTGGGTCTTTGAGGCTCGTTTTAATTTTTTTCGGCGGCCATTTTTTCTCTTGCTTAGGGGATTTTCGTGTGTGTGAACTCTGGAATTTGTACTTAAATGGAGGTGTAACTTCACTTTCCCCCTTGCTATGGGTAAGGTTTTTATGTTGTTTTTGTGAGTATTTGGTGTGTTTTGACTGTTTGTAGGTGCGCACAGTTCCGCCATTTTTCATGCGTGTGGGTGTTTGTTACGTTAAGGTTGGTCCGGCGGATTATGCTGGTTTCCGAGGTGAGCCTCATTTTCGTTTTTTTCTGCGGCCATTTTTTCTCTCGCTTAGGGGATTTTCTGGTGTCTGAACTCAGGAATTTGGACTTAAATGGAGGTGTAACTTCACTTTCAGAGGTCCTGGGTGCCCCCCCCCCCTTGCTATGGGTAAGCTTTTTATGTCATTTTTGTGAGTATTTGGTGTGTTTTCACTGTTTTTAGTTGCGCGCAGGTCAGCCGTTATAGTGGGATTCTTAGTGCGTGTCTGTTACGTTAAGCTTGCCTCATTCCCTAAGTGCTTTGTGAGGACCCGCATTGCAAATGTGGCCCCTCGCTTCACGAGGCGCTCCATGCCAGCAACTGGGGCCCTCGGCCGCGGTGTGTGTGTAACCAGGTGTGAGGCGCCTTTGAGATTATTATTTTTTTTTAAAGTCGTGTGTGTCTTTGTGTAACACAGCCGACGTTGGAGCCTCGACCTCCGCAAATGCGGACCCTCGCTTCGCTAGGATCCGCATTTGCGGGGACGTTGGGATGCTCCACCACCGCAAATGCGGCCCCTCGCTTCGCGAGGACCCGCATTTGCGGGGTACTGCGTCCCTCGCTTCGCAAGGGACGCAGTTCTTGCGGGCTCGCTGCGAGAGCCCGCAAGCGTGAGCAACGGCTCGTATGCTCACAACTATATATGTGATATATATATATATATATATAAATCACAGACAGTTCGGGCAAGCTGATGTCATGAACAGCAGCAACTGTAAAGACTGATCTATTTTCAAAAATATGAGTTTGCATCTTTGGCCACTAGAAATGTTAGGAGCTAAGATGCTCTGAATGTCTCTTTGCTGTATTTGGCACTGAGAAGGTCACTGACCTGTGTGGAGAGGTATTTGCATTCACTATTGTTCTACTTCTTACCCAGTGTCACTGAATGTTTCTAAAATATGTCACCATAGAAACCTGGACGTGGCTTCCTGGGCCCTTCTGAGTGCACACAGACTGCTGCTGGCAACACTTGTCCCAAGTCATGCCCAGTGCTGTGCAGTGTCCTCAGCCAGTAAGTATACCAAACATTGAGCTTGTCTGACACCATCTGCAGAAGAAAATGATTGCATTTACTGTATGATTTTTAGGAATAGCAAATTATAATTTTACATATTTTAATACGTTTTAGCTTTAAATGAGTCTTTTAGCTCTGTTTGCCATCCATACTTTATGTACGTTTAAATACTTTTCAAAGTTTCTACTCAATGTTCTCCTACTGTTCTACAGTTATATCAAGCAGGTAATTGTTAATTGCATTATATTTAAACAAAAGATGTATATAATAGGAATGTTGAGTTTGAAGGAAAGGAACATGTTTAAAAATCAGGCAAGATGTATTTGTATTAGAAGAACAAAGTGTAGTTCCACAATATTTTAATAAATGTATAAATGCTGACTTGTAATGAGTTGTTATATATAACAATATATGGAATCTGAGTAACTTTCCATTTTTAACTCACTTGGCCACATGGGATAACAATTATATTTTTGTAGTATTGGTGTATTTTCAGATTGTATCTATACTGTTGTAACATTACGTGATATGTTGATATAATTAAGTCATCTGTTGTATTTGTGAACTTGCAGAATGTTTTTAATGATTATCAGCCTTATTAAATTGCAATTCGGCCAATTGAATAGGGCTCTATATAAGCACAGAGCATATTTTTTTACAGAAGTTTTTAGTTACTGAATTTCTATCCAAAAGCAAGGTCTCCACTAAAAACTTCTGTAAAAAAATATGCTCTGCGCTTATATAGAGCCCTATTCAATTGGCCAAATCACAATTTAATAAGGCTGTTATTATTTGTAGGTTTCAAATTCTTAAACTTGGAACTTTGTATAAATAAACAAACAAAAGGTCTTTATTCTACTCAACTGATTAGCATTATGGATCTATCCCTGTTTATTGCCAAGTCTGTACACAAAGGCTATTATGTGCTCTTATTTACAGGGAAAGTGGTCGTAATTAGCCCATAAATAGAAACACCAGTTATAATAAAATGGAAGTGGGGAATTGGGCTTTAGTGGAAAATGCAAAATGTGTTATGCTAAAATGAGCACTTTGACTCAAATTAATAATATAATTATTTTCTGAGTGTTTAGAAAGTAAAGATATAGACTTCCTAATGTATATATTGGTCTCATACTGAGGCCTAATGTCATAACACAGTAGTGTGTTTTCACCCATAGCTGAGGATGTCGCAAATAAGTGGATAAATGGCATGTGAATTATAAGAGAGAAGAACCACGATCAGCAAGGGGTGATTATTTATGAGAGGAGACACATAGATCTGTTGGAAGATAAAAACCAACAGAACTTTATCAGATCCATTTATATAGCTGAAGGTTTCCATGGTATCATCCATCTTCTTTTGCTTCTCCAGGTCATGAAGTATTTCCTTGTAGTTTTTATATTTTAGGAGTTTACATTATTAGTAGTAGAGTTGGACATATACATGTTATTATTATCTTTTATGCACCATAAGCACAAGGCAAAAGCAAAATTAACTCATTGCAAAAGAATGGAGGGCCCTGTATGAATGTTTTGTTCAATTTAACAAATTATACAGTTTCTTGCGCATGCACCCTTTCATACACTCACTAACATGCTCTAGCATGCAATCTCTCCTTTACACACTCTCTAAAGCATGTATCCTCACATATGTTTCTCTCACACACACAATTTTTTTGTGAGCCTTTGTACTATTCATCTGAGTGTGAGTCAATGTATTCCTGAGATGGCTTCAATATGTGTCAATGCTTAAATGTATCTCTAAGCACCACAACTATCCCACTGTCTTCTAGCTCATGTTACCAACTGCATCTCCAGCATATCCTCCTGGATGTCTGTCCATCAACTCAAACTCAACATGTCAAAGATGGAACTCCTAATCTTCCCACCCTCTTCCACAGCTTCAACTCCTCACATATCTCTCAATGCTGACAATGCTATCATCACTCCCACCTCTCAGGCCTGTTGTCTTAGGGTTCTACTAGATCCTGTCCTCACTTCCATTCCTCACATACAATCAATAACAAAACTTGTAATTTTCACCTAAAAACATCTCCAAAATACATCATTATCTCACACAAGACACAACCAACATTCTAATATACTCTCTTATCAGATCTTGCTTTGACTACTGGCCTTTCCATCACCCATCTCTCTCCACTCCAGTCCATAATGAATGCCTCTGCTAGACTCATCTACCATGTCCAACACTCAGTGTTCACAGCACCTCTCTGTCAGTCACTCCACTGGCTAAAATCGTGACCCTAACGTATAAAGCCCTCAACAATAATGCTGGTCTGCTAATGGCTTACTTATTTCCTCCTCTCTTATCACCTCCTCTCATTCCTTCCTTCAGGACTTTTCTCTTGCTACCCCTATTCTTTGGAACTCCTTGCCTCGCTCCACTAGACTATCTCCTGCCTAAAATCTTTAAAAACTCAAATGTTTAATGAAGCTTATTATTTTCAGCCTTAATATGCACAATGTAATGTACCTCACTCAGACCCTCTAAACTGTATGTTTGTGAGTTTTCAATCTTATTAGGTTCTCTAGAGAAAGCACTTGGTATGCTTGATTTTAAACTCTATAACAGGGCTCTCCATTATTTTGTAATTTTTTAAAATTGTATGTACCCTGTTTAGCACTGTTAATCAGAGATAGATTTTATTAAAACATTTATGGAGTATAATACATTTTACCTGCTATGTGTTTTCCTTATGGACAGTATGGACAGTAACACTTTCTAATTATATTTTAGGCTAAAGAAAGCAACTGAAATATTAATACAACTATGGTAAGTTTAAATTAGTATTTGTACTCTGGTCCCTTCCTTCCTTTGCTGTCTTATTATGGACTAAATTATACAGTTGTGGGTACAACCATTTTGCATAGGCTCCAGTGGAGAATTTTTCATGTAATATCAGTTGATACAATAATAGAGCCTAAGTCTGCTCACCAAATGTACCATTTAATTAAAGTGTTATTTTTTGGTTGCTCTTAACTATCGCATTACATTAAAATATATGTATGTATGAGCTGGGGCAGTTCAAGCAGATTTGGAGGTCTGGACAAGGCCTTAAATATTGCACGCCATATAAGTTACAAGTACAGGAAAATTAAAGTTCTGATTGGGTTGTTTGGAAAAGCTATCTAGAATTTCAATGTGGTTAAAGTCAAGGTTAAGTTTTATTTTTACCAGTCAAGCTACAGTGATACTATAATCATAAGATAGAAATACTATGCTATACTATATAATAGCAGAATAGTTTTTGTCCATGCAAAGTTAATTACCGTAATACATTTTTATATATTAGAATAATCCATATATTATTATTATTATTATATAATTTTCCAGGACCTTTTATTATATTAAAATATATAAACCTATATTTATTTAGCTTATTATGTATTTATTTATACAAATAAACAATAGCTATACAAAGAAAAATGAAACAAAAGAAAACAAAACAGCAACTGAAAGCCAGAAAATAATTTAGCTATAGAATCAATTCCAATGCATTAATGGTTGTTACAGGCTCACGTTTTTTGCAAAATGTTATACTCTTAAAGGTATTGCTTGTATGTTGGTGTCTTCTGCAGCTGCCAACTTCACCAACAGGATATAGTTAAATAGTTACATAGGCCCTCATTCAATTGCAATTTGGCCAATTGAATAGGGCTCTAAATAAGCACATAACATATATATTTTTAAAGATGTTTTTAGTTAGTAAACATCTATCCAAAAGCAAAGTTTTCACTAACTAAAAACTTCTTTAAAAAAATTATGCTATGTGCTTATTTAGAGCCCTATTCAATTGGCCAAATCACAATTGAATGAGGCCCATAGTAATTTAAGTTGAAAAAAGACTTTAGTCCATCAAGTTCAACCTTTTTAAATCTCCCCTGATCTGCAAAACGCAGATTTATTCTTGATTGATCCAGATGAAGGCAAACAGAAAAAACAGTGAAACTCTGCCAATTGTCTAAACAGGGAAAACAATATAAAATTCCTTCCTGACCCCAGATACTGGCAATCGGATTCATCCCTGGATCAATACTCCCTCTCTATTTATCCAGGATAGCCCTTAATGCCCTTTTTATTTAAAAAAATATCCAATCCCTTTTTAAACTTATCTATCAAATCCGCTGTCACCACCTTCTTTGGTAGAGAATTCCACAGATTAACCACCCTTACTGTGAAGAACCCTTTTCTTTCTTTAATGTGGAATCTTTTTACTTCTAATCTCAAAGGATGTCCCCTTGTCAGTTGAAAACCGCTTAGCTCAAAAAGTTCCCTTAATAAAGCCTTGAATTGACCCTGGATATATTTATATAAGGTAATCATATCTCCTCTTAGACGCCTTTTTTCTAGAGTAAATAAGTTTAATTTGGTTAGTCTTTCTTCATAACTTAGCCCCTTCATTCACTTTATTAGCTTTGTTGCCCTTCTATGTACCTTTTCCAGCTCTAAAATTGTCCTTTTTATGAAGTGGTGCCCAAAATTGTACTCCATATTCCAAATGAGGGCGTACTAGGGATTTATATAGTGGCAGAATTATATTTGCTGGTCCTGTGTATCTGTTAAAAAAAATAATGTGGAACTTGGATTTACCCTAATAAAAATGAAGAAAATAACTAAGTCAGAGGTGCTCATCAGAGAAGGAACTAACCTTAATAGGTTAGCTCCACGGACATGATAACCCACTCTGAGAGCAACCTCTTTTAGCTCACTTGTGCCCTTCACAGGGAGAAATATCCTGTAGTATATCAGTCTGGTCCCACTCAAAAGAGTGACCCAGCCCGGAAATACCAGGCAATTCTACCCTGAATAAGAAAAACAGCAAACCCCAGACGCGTTTTGGCCTCTATGGGCCTCGTCAGTGAGGTGCAGCTGAACTCCATAAGGCACAGTGAGCAAGGGGTCCACGTCTGGAGTCACGGACAAAATAAGCTCACTTGTGCTCTTCACAGGGAGAAATATCCTGTAGTATATTAGTCTGGTCTCACTCAAAAGAGTGACCCAGCCCCCAGGCAATTCTACCCTGCACATGAGAAACAGCAAAAAACAGCTAAAAGAGTCTGCTCTCAGAGTGGGTTATCATGTCCATAGAACTAACCTATTAAGATTACTTCGGTCTCTGAATGAGCTCCTCTGACTTAGTTGTTTTCTAATAAAAATGAATCAACTACCCCTTCAGGACTGTTAAATACCCCCACTGTTGTTTGTTGTTATATGTTTGTTGCCCATTAATAATGTTTATGTATATAGTGTTTATTGATCTTTTCTTGTTTTTTTTGTTGCTTTGTGTAAGCTGACATTTATCCAGGTGTCAAACAATGTATTATCAAAAAGCAAATTAAAGGGAAAATATTCTGAGAATGTTTTAAGGCAGGGGTCGTCAATCTATTAATACCTACCGCCCACTTTTAATGGTAAAATGTACTTACCGCCCACTGGTGCCGCAGTAACTCAATTTCCCCAATCTAATTTGTTACATAAATCATATGACCCCAGCTATGTATCGCCTTGTAATTACTAGATAGTGATCCGGTCCTGACTGCTGTCCCTAGGTTCTCTCACCAGCTCTCCAACCAGTCGAGCGTGGTGCTGCAAGTCTCCGGCATGTGACGTCACTCGTCAAGCGACGCCACCTAGCTATTACCCGCCACCCACCATGAACGTTTGAATCGCCCACTAGTGAGGTGTAGGGACCAGGTTGACTACCACTGTTTTAAGGCTTTAATTAAATGGGATGAACCGAAATGCATATATGACTACACTTATTTAGTTATTTCTGTTTTTATCTATGCAGCTTATTTTTCTTGGTGCTAATGCTTCCTAGCAAAAGTTGTAGAGCTTTTTTTAATCAATGTGGCTTCTTAAGAAAACTTTTTTTTTGACATCTATGTTTTCTTTGCATTAAACAGGAGTCTGAACACATTGAAGACATTGTGTCTCAAAACAAAAAAGAAATTGAGCAGCAACGCAAAAAAGTGTCCTTCCATCTTCCTGCCACTGTTGCAACAACACTGCACAGGGAGCCATTGATCCAGCTCTCTCCCATGCCTGACAATTCCTTACTGCTCATCGGGCAGGATGGACTTATCTCAACTTGGACTCAGGATCTCAAGCTGAAGAAAAGTAGACTAATTCTGGTAAGGATCTTTTAGCTGATTTGAACCAGAGGGATTATATTTGGTTTACCACAATAACTTAATTATTGTTATAATAATAATAATCCAGTTTGCAATCAGATATGGATTGTCCCTTGATACTTTAATTGGCTTATGAATATAAATACAGAGTCTTATAATTATCTCAACAACGGAGAAGACAGGAAACATTTCCATCCTCTTCTTACTGGCTGTCTGAAAAGGAACGAGTTTGATATAAACAGAGAAAACTGCCTAGTCCGGGAATACTCAGTAATTAATCAAAATGCAAATTTTAGCTTTGAGGCAAAAATATCCTTATAGTCCCACCATCAAGTGATCCGGCCCAACTTTTTCCCACCATCAAGTGATGCGGGCCTGCACAGTCTCAAAAATGATTGAACGTGCTCCTACCCAAATGGCCAGTGACCCCCTGAGGCCTTCCATGACATTGGTCATTTGGTTCCTATCTGCCATTAAATCTATTTATCTATCTGGTATGTCTATTCTATCTACCTAAGAATTGTTGACTCTATCTCTTAAACTGGAAGGCTCTTCTGCTTTTCTACTACTCTTTTGGGAAAGTAGTACTTTTTCACATTACCCCTAAATATTCTACCTTCAAACTTTCTACCTTCACACTTCAAATCCTGACCACGTGTTCTTGCATTCATGTTTGTCTCAAATACACTTCCCTAATTGTATTAAATCATTTGATATATTTCAAGGTTTCTATCATGTCACTACACTATTCTGTCCCCTAAGCTATACATATTTAGGACATGAAGTCTATCCTTATAAGCTTTGACAAATATGTAAAGGAAAAATCTCACAATGTATTTATTTACCTTTAAGCAAAACTGAAGCCCCATATTTATAGTATTGAGAATTGGAAAAGGATTTTAGAAAATCTAAATACATTTTGTTGTTGTTGTTGTTCAGTCCTTCAGTCGTGTCTGACTCTTGGTGACCATATGGACTGCAGCAGGCACATCCATTTGTGTTTCTGTTTGGAATTATCCATATGTTTTCTTTACTTTTTTTTTTTTCAAAAAAATGCATACGAAACATACATAGACAAAAAAAAAATTGCATACATTTACAATTACATGAATATATAAAGCAATTATTACATAGGTATATCAAAAGACTATAAACCAGTAGAGAACCTAAAAAAAAAAAAAAAAGAAGCAACTCATGGGAGAACCTTGGAGTAGAGGGATCCTGTAATATCACATGTATTTGTGGCGGCTTTTTTTACTTTTTGCTGAGAAATTTATCTCATGTGAGCCATTTTAACTTTACATTTTTTGACAGTAATATTTCTGAAAATTCTTTCTCAAAATTTCTATTGTTCATGATTACTGCTTCTAGTTCTGGCCAGTTTGGTACTGTTATTTGTTTCCATTTACGAACAATCATCTACTTAGCCACCATAACAAGCTGTAATATAAAAGCTCTGATGTCCGGGTCCATACCTTCCGGAAAAATATGTAAAGGAGAGGTGCTCATCAGAGAAGGATAGAGCAATTGAGGATAGTGTGTGTAGGAACCTACTGCTCCACAATCTCTCCAGCAAAATTTGAACTCCTCTTTTTTTAGAAATTTGGAATAATTTCATAGGGACTATGTACCATCTGTTAATACATTTAAAAAAACGTTTCTCTATAGGATGCGTTTTTTGATGAATCTATTTGTATACATAAAGGCTCTTTGCCAACTTTCGTCATCCCAAGAGACTTGTAGGTTTTCCATGATTTGTTAAAATGTTTCCCCCTTCTAAGTAATCCTTCAAGATGTTATAGCATTTAGAGATTATATGTGGTTTATCCGCATCAATTAACAGCTTTTCGAAGGGAGTTAAGGGTCTATTAAAATTATGGAGCTTAGAATGTGCCAACAGACCCAATTTAAGGCTATGATATTCCAGCCAAAATTTTTGGGGGGTAGACCAAATTTATTGTTTAAAGTATCGAAAGAGATTAATGCTCCATCCCTAAAAAGATCTTTAAGTGAATTAATATCCCACCTCTTCCATATATTTAAATTGGGAATATTCAATATAAACGACAAATCCTCTAGTGAAATCAGAGGGCTCGGAAAGGGGACTAGTATGTCTTGCCATTTGTTTCTTGCCCAAAATTTCATACCATAATTAATAATATCTGTACCTTCTGGTAATATAATCTCCTGCCTTTTTTCCTGTAATATAGTTGTTCTCAATTCCCCCTTCAGAACAATCAGTGGGAACAAATCCTCTCGCTAAATGGGATAACATTGTGGCATCATGGTATGTTTTTAGGATAGGATAAGCCATACCACCTTTCTTAAACCTTCTAGCCATAATAGACCTCTTAACTCTATGTTTAGACTTCTGAATAAAATTATCTAATAGAGATTGGAATTGTTTTATAATAGAAACAGGGACTGGAATCGGAATACATTGAATTAAATAATTACATTTTGGTAAAAGTAAGGTTTTTTTAGTATCAGATACTTAAAATCTCCACTTAGGCTAATTCCCAAATGGGTAATATTTTTATGTTTCCATTTAAAGTTATATTTTGACTACAAAATTCCTTGTTTGAAAAGGGACACAATGCTTCAGATTTGTCAATGTTTAAACTATAGTTTGATATCTTACTATATTTGTGTATCAGATACTCTAATCCTTTTAACAATCTCAGTGTTGGTGATTTCCTTTAGAGGTACATGTGGTTAAACAAAGTTTCAAGATATTTAAGCATCCATTGATTATCAGAAGAATTTGAAGTCGCACCAGGTGATGTGAGTCTCCTATATTTGTGATAGACCTTAACTTGACAAAACAGGAAGAGCTGAGTGACAAATATTTTATATATAACGACACTTTACTAAACCTACCTCACAGTGTTCTTAGCACAGAGTAAACCTAATGACATAATATCTGTTGCTTTATAAAAAAGCCACACACCTTATACAAACACTGTCTCATAACAAGTACTTAATTAGAGCAATTGAGGATAGTTGGTATTTGTTTAAAACATGTTGACCAGAATTTCTGGATCTTGTAGCAGCTCCACCAAAGATGTGTGTAAGAACCTTATTGTGTATCTGTTTCAAACCATATGCAGGTACCCATTTATATTGTTGTTTCCATTAAAGGAAACTGGTTCTGTAGTTGTCATTTTCAATATTTTGGCAGTATTTTATTGATTTTTATACGCAGATAATAATAATCTAATTTGTATTACTTTTATATGTCTTTCAGGATGAAAACAAGAACCAGATCAGAAAGATGAAATGGATCTCCGATTCTACTTTAATGTATCGATATAATAAGCTTGTTATTGCAACAAGGTACAAACCTATCAAGAGATAGCAATTAACAAAATGGGCTTTATTCACTAATGTGAAACTGCTCTGTCTAGTGGAATCAGACTAATACAATTCACTTGTTTTTCTATGGAGCCTATTGTGTAGGGATTTTCCTAATTTGTATCCTAAGAAGGGTTCTTCCCATCTAACTTCTAACTTCATATGACTTATATAACAGTTAAAGAAATTGTAACATTTCTTTGACAGATAATGAGAATTTAAAGAGAGGTCACACTGTCATTATGCAGGCAGTCCTGACAAACAGCTACATGTCTATATCATATCACAATGCTGCTGTTTGTCTGGTAGTGCAGGACAGGAACAAGTATATTTAAATTAATTTATTAAAGACATATTTAAGTTTCCTGGATTATGAATGCATCTGATAGAGGAGAATCTATCACATTTTTTGTGCATGAAAAAATACCAAATAAACATTAACAAACTCACCCTGTTGTTTACTACATCTCTTGGTTAACACCCCTGAAGATCCTTTCTAGAATTAGCATACAATTGATAATTTGTTTTGGCCAATCACAGGCAGCTAATAGATTTTAATACATTGTAACAATCAGTGATGGCCGTTTGTGCAAGAAAGAATCATGGGATGTGTAGTCCCCCTGTAGAAGAAAGTAGGAGGAGCCGGCTGCTGCTGGCTTGAAGGTTAGCAAAGGGTTGAAATGCATACCCAAATACAGTGTGTCTATAGGTAGGTACACTGGGCCTATGTGGGCAGCTGTGGCGTGTGTGGAAAACAAGTTTTATTTTTAAATAAAATAAGTCTGTATGTGTATAGAATGACTCAGAGTAATGTGTGTTTCTGATATAAGCAGCGTGTGTTAGATTAGAGAAAGGTACAAACAGGGAAACTTCATTATACCTTACATCTTTAACAGTGCTGCATGTTGGTATTGATAATACTTCTAAGCATTTTACCATGCAAATCCTTCTGTGACCACTTTTTGTAGAACTTCCCTTTGCTTCAAATATTTTACCTTCCTGCACTTGAAGCTTTTGAATGTTTTTATTGAATCATCATGGTTTTCTTCCTTTATGCATAACAAGGTGCAAATAATGGTTTATTTCCATAATTCAATGAGCAGTTATGGAGTAATTATTATTTTTAGCAATGAAATAGGTAAAAAGAAATCACAAAGGCGTGTGAAGTCATGAGAATCACAGATATAATATAATATCATGGCAATATGCATGAATGTTAGCCATCTACAGAGTCAAAATAATAAGCTTTTCATAAATATGAATATTTGTAAAGCCAGTGTCTAGACAATTGACAATCAATGTGTTATAAGCAAAGTTTGGAATATATTATATTATAAGATTATACCATGTTACCAGATTTCTTAAAAACATTCCCATTTACATTCAGCCTTATTAAATTGTGATTTGGCCAATTGAATAGGCCTCTATTTAAACACATAGCATATTTTTTTACAGACGTTTTTAGTTAATGAAGACCTTGCTTTTGGTTAGAAGCTCAATAACTAAAAACTTCTGTAAATAATATGCTATGTGCTTATATAGAGCTCTACTCAATTGGCCAAATCTCAATTTAATAAGGCTGTTAGGTGGAGAGTTTTAGAATAAAATATGTGCCAAGCTTTTCTCCTCATAATCAGTACATTATCAAAGTTTCTTGTGATCCTACCACATTCGTTCTCATGTTTTATTGTTGTTTTCCAACTCCTTAATATGTGGAGATATTTACAACCATAACTTATAATTTCCTCCTGTCTTAAAACGTGTATACAGACTTGGTGCATCAGTAGTATGACCTCTGCATTGTGTCCCACTTTGAATCTCTGTTCTTTATAACAATTCTCATGCTAAATGTTATCAGTACTGCTTCTGACCTGATAAAGAGAGCAGCAACTATTGAAAGCTTATCACTTTATCTAAAATGTTTGTCCAATAGAAAGGTATCACTATATCATTCTCTGATTATTCTCCTTATAATCAAAATACCAGTCTGATATTTTATTTGTAATCCGTATAAACTTGTATTTTCAGTGACAGAGAGATTCGTCTGTATGAGACTAACAACTTTGAACCATATTGTCAAATCATTGGTCTTGAAACGATGCCTTTACATATAGGTTTCAGGTAGGTGCATTGGGTTTGGAAATTAAAAACTGGCTATGATGATTGTATCAGTACATTCTTATTCAATGCACATGAGATGCTTCGTACAAAGCTGTTGCATTTCTCCTTGATCCACAATCATTATGGCTCCTGTTACAGTTTATTTGCATGTAATTGTTAATTAAATGAATTACAGTACATTATAAAAAAACATGTTGCCCATTTCAAATGTAGTTTTTCAGGACCACTGTTAAAGGACCACTCCAGTTTCAGAAAAAAAGACACTTGTTTCTCAAGTATGAACCAAACAAAAGCTTGTTGTTCATTGTGCAGTGGTCATTTTACGGCACAGATGATCATTACATCCTAATCGAAGTGAAAATAAAGTTTCAGTTAGCAACACATTTTGCTATAAATTTGTGTGAACAGATCTTAAAAAATCAGCTTAAAGCAGGCTTGTCCAACTCCTGTACCGCATAAAGAGAAGAGAAAATGTCCAACATATTTCAGAGCAATCAAATTAGTAATTTACTAGTGGTGAGGTAGGAATTAAAAATAAAACAGAACTTTGTTTATATAATTTTTTTTAAATACAACAAATTAAGAACACACATTTAGTTGTTTGGGGAGGGGTTGTGCTGTGCATTGAAGCCATATGCATTACAAATGCTGAGGAATATCACACAAGTTTACTGTACAAATATAGCTATAATGTACTCAGCATCCTTCAAATATACAGATGTATGTTCCTAATTTAATATAAGATGTGTTTGATTTTTAATCTGTGGATTCCTATTAATATTTTACTTTGGTCAACTGAATGTCTGAGGTATGTATTATGCTTCCCTGTATTGGCTACCTAATAATCATACATGGGAGCCAATCCATATAAAGAGGATCTATAGAGTATCCCATATATCAATTATGAGTGCTTGTATCAAATATTTTATTTTGCACAACTCCTGTATAATACCAGATTTTCAAGATATGTTGTTTGAGTATAGGTGGTGTAACCATTGGCCCAATGATTTCTTTACTTGCCTGTGGTCATATAAGAATGTCCTAAAATGTGGCCTAGTTCCTGTCACAGAGGACTAGAGTTGCACAACCCTGGTCTAAGCAATCTGGAGTGTGAGCACATGATTCAAGTTTTGTTTTAGATGACATCCATATACTTAAATGGAAGCAGTGCTGTAGTAAAATTAGCCATGCATCTACCATAATCCCAATTATATTTACTACTACTATTTTCTATTTCCCTTTACTTGCTCCTCTAGGGAACTGTCATATTGGTCTTTCTCCTCCAATCCCTCTAAGTGAGTTACATGATGAGGTAGGCAGGCAGGTTGGGAGAATGGAGGGAAGTCAACATGGCAAGCTCATAGAGGCAAGTAGAGGAGAATAGGGGTTTCATTATACTAGATGCAACTTTTAGAAGACAATAAGTTGTTTTATCATATGACTTGTTTCCTCTTCTATCATAATGGTCTAGATTTCATAACTTTTAAGGAGTAAAGGTCAATACCTGGTTTTCCCAATAGCTTTAAGCTGTAACTCATCAAATATTTTAGAAACTGTGCAGACTGTGCAGCAAGTTCCCTCGCACCTGCCTTACTGCAGCAGGAATTTAGTCGCAGAGTGTAGAAAATGTGTTTTACCTTCTTCCACAGTTTTTAATGAATAGGAGGAGCTCCATCCCAAGGACAGTAGGGAGAATAATAATTATTTTCAGTGTACATTTTCTCACAAAACAGTGAAAAGTAGTTATAATAATCTTTATCTCTTATAAAAGCCAGGCTATTACAGTAGCCTTAGTGGCTAAAAGCCCTTCATATTGTTATTGTCAAGAGGATTCTACTACCAGTGTAGCTAATGTAGTGTATCACATATAATGTGAAATGTACGTGCAGTTATGTAAAGTGTATTTTAACTTCCTGTGAGCTTTCTTGTTGCCCTCCATTTCCACCACTATGGACTCCACCACTATGTCTTTATTCATTTAATTGACTGTGCTAAGATTATTGTCTTTGCAAATAAAAAACTTGCACTGTTGGTTGATTTACCAGGTAACAAATAATAATAATTTGACATCCCTGAACATAGACACCAATTCAGTTGCCCTCCCTTTTGCAACTTCTTTCAGTGGAGATTGTATGTATACTGGAAGTGGTGGGTTGTTATACTGGAATACAATCACTGCAGGAAACATTAAAATGAATCCTGCGGTTGGGGCCCTTTTAATGATTAGATTTTCTTAGTGTGACTAATAAAACGACATAGTATAAGTTAATCATTGTACATGTTTTCTTAGACAGTGTTAGAATTATATTTCATTTCATTATTTAATCATTAATAGGTATTTATATGTTATTATTTTCTGTTTTTCTGTTTAGCCAAAGGAAAAAAGATGGGGGCCTTTTATATTTTGGTGATGAACAAGTAAGTTATTAGTATTTATAGTATGTATATAGAGCTATATACTTTTCTTGGTTGATACTATTTCATTCGGTTACTTTGAACTTTTAGAAACTGAAAAACAGGTTGTTTCTACTTTTCTGCCTTATTAAGATCCTGAATAGACTGGGATCACATGTGACAAAGGCATTATAGGCAAGAACACATGTTGACTTTGCCTGATTTCACATAAATGCATTATTGTTCATAGAATATATTTTCAAAAGTTATGTTGAGAATTTCTGAAACAGATATTGTAGTGATAAACATTTTATGGTCCTTTACAATTATAAGTTGCATCTAGCAAAATGAACGCCATATTACCCAAATTATATAAATTTATCTGTGACGATCCGGTGGTAGGGGCTTTTACTGCCCAGGGCCACCTGCTATAGATGACAGGTTAACTACCCATAGGGGCTGTTTGGGTTCTCGGAAATCTCTGCACCAGCACCCTGATATCTGGCTTCTATATCAGTCACAGTCTCTCTATGAGGGTGACTTATGATTTAAGTCAGGGGACTTCATGCCGGTCGCTCTCAGGTGACGTCAGACGCCAGAGTGAACAGCACAGAGAAAGGACAGTGGTCTGTACTCACAGAATGAATGGATACAGGAAAGTTATAAACATTCGCTTCTATTATTAAAGATACCATTTTCCTTATATCAATACTCCTTGCAAGATATTAATTTTATAAATATGAGAATGTATGTCTTTGCATATCCAATGTTGATGTTATATAGATAGCAATATATACTGCTATCACTAGTACTTATCTACAGCATTTATGCATTGATATATGCTGAAGTTATAAAATTCTTTTTTAACTTACTTTAGTATTTTTGCACATGAAATATATAAAAAAATAGACGTAGAGGATATTTTTCTTCTTTTTTTGCTCACTTTTTGTTAGGAGGTCAGTGTACTCATGTCCCTCATTTTTTTCTGCTTATAGTCCCTAGTGGGTAAGTGGCAGATCCCCATTCGCCACAATTAGTTAGTATTGCACACTAGGGGCCTCATTCTATTAGCGGCCGCAGCCGTTGCGGGGCCACAAGGACCGGCCGCAAGCTATTCGGCTATTCTATTCCCTTACGGCCGGGGGCTCGGGCAGGCTTGCGGCCGGCGCCTTGCTATCTCTTGCAGCCGCTCGCGCCAGAGGAAAGCCTTTGATCTAAAACGGCCGCAAGAGTTTCGGCCGTAAGAAATTCCTATTTGCAATTCAATTGCTCCGGGAAACCTCTCTGCAAGGCTAAAAGCGAGCCGCTGCTTACTTGCAGGAAAGCGGTCCCGCTAGCACCAATTAAGCACATAAAATAGCTCAAATAAAGCCATCCTGCACTTTGAGAAGACTATAAAGGGATTTTAGGTGTTAGAAAAAATAGCACATAATTATCCGATACTCAAATCCGTAAAATATTTTATTTTTAATATCCGTAAAATATCCATGTAAAAAGTCCAGAGTGCTTGGAGCACCTCAGACATGCCCACGCCGCAGCCGGAAAATAAACAGTTAATTTGAACTCGGGTTTGGGCTGATGTGCAAGCTTGAGAGTGGGTTACTTTTAATCCTCATGTCCCCCAATATGATCCCTAGCATTTACAGAGCTGTACAGTGCAGGCTTGAATTTATTTTTGCGTCTTTAGATTTCTGCGCTTACGGCCGGTTCCAAGATATGCGGCCGGCCGTAAGATGAGATCCTTGCGGGGCCGTATAATAGAATCGCGAGTTAACAGAACCCCCGCAAGGAATCGCAGCCTTACGGCCGATTTACGGCCGATAATAGAATGAGGCCCCAGGTATGGAAGTGTAGTTCTTTCCCCAGGAGCTAGTTACGGGCTCCAGTACTGCTACATTTAGTATTGTTACAGGGATATTAGATTTTTGGTTTATTAGTATTTTGTGTTGTTGGCAATTAGCACTTTAATTCATCAACAATTATTCAGCAGTTTATATCTGCACAATCTTTTTTGGTGAATATTTACACATATGTTGGATAGTATCTATAGTATATTATTATAAGTACGCTATATTTATTTATTTTACTGTATAATAAGTACCATTGATATTTTAACAGTGTATATTTACATTGTGTATTGGATATGTAATGTATCAAAATCTTGTACATTTTTCCATTTGAGAGTGACGGCATATTTTACTTTTCCGTATTTGATTTTAAATATGTTTTATTGTATTTTATATTAATTAATAAAAGTTATATTTTAAATTCAATAGTCTGGCTCTAGATTAGACTTCTTTACCTTAAATAATTTTTTGAGATATAATTAGATGGCTTTAATGGGTGTCTGTTTCTGTCTCTCTTTCTTATATATTATGATTAGCCACATCCGTCATCTATTTTTTCCTCTACAGTAAATACAAATGATTGAACTATTGAAATAGTAAATTTCAATAAAATTTATTATTTTACAAATTAAGAGGAATATCTCAGTATACAGAGTAGTTTCATAAAAAAAAACCTTTTTTTGTCTTTAACCTTTTAATACCTACCACCCACTTTTGTATCTTTGTTGATGGTAAAAAATTTCATACCGCCCACCAGTGCCGCAGTAACTCAATTTAGCGAAAGTGTAAAGTCATTTTTAGATACTGAACTAAAATAATAACGAAATAACCACTTTCTCTACTTAAATCAACTCTGATTCATTCATGTGTATGATTTAATCTGTTTGTGTAGGACATAATGTATTTGTAATGGTCTACTGCACTCAAATTAATACAGTTTAGTGCAGGCATGCCTGGTTGCATTTTGTAGATAATTGTTCTGCCAATAATTTCATTTTATTCTGGACTCTTTCATATAGTTCAACATATCTTATTATAGTTGGTTATATAAATATGTTTGCGCCACTCCTAATATATGTATTGGTGTTTTCTGTCTCAGGGATGTGTCAACATCATTGTGGCTTATGATATGTTGGAAGCATTAAGGTATGTATCATAAGAAAGGTATAATCTAGGTTGTGTAAATATCATTTTTTTTTATTGTAATAACTTCATTATATGGCTGACAATACAATAAGGCAACAGTGCAACATAGTTGAGTTCTCTACTCCAAACAGTTTAAAATCTATAGCTTACAATTTCTATATTTTATCTGCTCTACTGTTGCAGTGATTAAAGGTAAATTGTCCATCATCCATACAGTATATTTGCTAAAACTATACTGTAGTCTTAGCCGCCTGTGGTAGTCTGATCAGTTGACTTTAACTGATTTTATTCATTATTTGTCTTAATTTAAAAATAAATGGATATTTCCTGTTATTTGCTCACCCCTTTGTTCTTAGGGTTAGCGACACATAACAGGAAAGATCCCCCAGTCCTAACCCTAACAACACAGTGGCAGGCAGATAACAGGAAACATAAGTGGGGATAGATAATAGGAACGGTCCAAAAAATGCATTGCTCATCAAAGCTGACTAACTTGATGTTTATAACTTACTATTTATTATCAACACCACTTATAAATATCAGGTATTAAAATGTATGTGTGTCTGGTCATTTCCTCTCTCATTTATATTTCACTTTCATGAAAACAGGAAGTGGTCAAAGTTTCCAAGTGTGGATGAAACACCCACCATCTCTATAAAGGACCTTATAGATCCTGGCTGTGTTCAGTTTATTCGTTGGAAGGTCCATAATGACTGGGTCACACAGGTAAATACAGCCAGTAGAGAACAATATCTAGGAATGATTGCTAGTCATATCTTAGTAGACACCAAGAACTACAAAATGAGGTCATTGCTAAATTGATTATCTTAAATGTTTAATGTAGGGCAGGTCCTTGTGTAAAATATACTTCAATTTAAAAAATGATTTAATTTGAGCATTTAATTTCTTATTGCTAGTCAGGCTCCCTGACTCGTGTAATTTTGGAGAAAAGCTCATATCTAATGGAATGGATAATTCAAATGTCCTCACATTGTAGTAAATAGGATACATTTGGTGTCATTTAAAATAAATACAAAAGTGAAGACTAAATTTAAATTATGCTACCAATCTACTTGGATATTTTAAAATATATTCAGATAACCATCAGCCAATCAGAATCAGTATTTAAGTCCATATTGCATGCTAGCTTGTTAAAAAAAGTGACACAGTCATGTTACTTGAATATGTCTGAATGTGCATCTGAATGACCTGTAATGTGTTTTTATCAATAACACACTAAACCTGCTTCAAAAACACCCTTAAACTACAAATATTAATGTTTTAATAGTTAATGTATGCCAAGCTGACAAAAAACTTTACTTTATGTGCTATTTTTTACAGATTAAATATATTCCTTCATTGAATTCCATTATTTCATGTTCCAATGATGATTACACTGCACTTGTAGTAGGTAAGTGACACAGGCTTCTAGGCACTGACAGCCTTATTAAATTGCGATTCGGCAAATTTAAAAGGGCTCTATATAAGCACATAGCATATTTTTTTACAGAAGTTTTTAGTTAGTGAAGACCTTGATTTTGGATAGAAGTTCACTAACTAAAAACATCTGTAAAAAAAATATGCTATGTGCTTCAATAGAGCTTTTTTAAATTTGCAGAATCTCAATTTAATAAGGCTGTGAGTCTCTAAAGAGTTTGATTAAGTAGGTATCCCCCAATTTGGGAATTAGAAGCAACCATATAGACTGCTAGCTTTTTAAGAATATTGTGTGCTTAAGGAATGGGGGATCCCAGTTTCAATTCATTTTAAAATACTTAGGGATCTCAGAGGGATCTGCATAAATATAAATATCAGAGGGATCTGCATAAATAGGGATCTCAAAGGGATGTGTATACATAGGGATCTCAGAGGGATCTGTATACATAGGGATCTCAGAGGGATCTGCATACATAGGGATCTCAGAGGGATATGCATACATAGGGATCTCAGAGCGATCTGCATAAATAGGGATCTCAGAGCATTCTGAATACATAGGGATCTCAGAGGGATCTGCATAAATAGGGATATCAGAGCGTTCTGAATACATAGGGATCTCAGAGCGATCTGCATAAATAGGGATCTCAGAGGGATCTGCATACATAGGTATCTCAAAGGGATCTTCATAAATGGGCATCTTAGAATGATCTGCAAACATTGGGATCTCAGAGGAATCTGCATAAAGATCTCAGAGGGATCTGCATACAAACATATTTTTCATACATAAAGGAAATATAGCTTTACGTATGTAACTATGTTGCTAGTTTCAAAATTTACTATGATTATATAATTGTCTTAGACTACCCTTAACCAGTCTATGCTTCTAATCTGATTAAATATATAGTAAGTAATATTTTTATGTAAAACGCTAAATAAATAGAAAAATTCAGATATTTGCAATGATGCAAATAGTAAAAGAAAAAATAGTTTTTCACAAAAGAACTTATGCTTTCATTTTGTTGATTTCGACAGGTTGCGTAGAAGAAACTAAAAATGTGCAGAAACATCTGAAGGACATTTTTGAATCGAGCAGCATGAAGAGTAAACGTTCAACATTGACAGGAAATGTGTCCGCCAGAAGAAATATCTGGGATGAAACTTTGTACAGAGTTAGAAGAGGTGTCAAGACATTTGACTACTGTAAAGAAACCCACCTCATTGTGACTGGGGGATTGGACAGGATTGTTCGACTGTGGAATCCTTACGTGCCTGGGTAAGAAACTATCTTCTATTGGTTTTATCACATAGTTTAATTTAAAAGTAAGATAAGGAAAAACATACTTAATGTTTTTTAGTAATTTAAATAATTCAATGTTAAAGATTTTGAAATGTTAGCAATCTATTTTATGGAACACTACCCACTCAGTATGCAGTCTTAAATGCATTATAGCTCAACATTACAAATGTAAATGTAGTCCAGCACTGAAATACCAAAGAATTCTCCTCCAGATATATATTTTGAATGCTATGTGCATTTTCATTGATATGTAAGTCTTACTAGGCACAGTGCCTATAATTTCAATTAACGTTAACTATAGTAGTTATAACAATTTAGCTGGGAGTCTTGACAATTACCAACACAGCCCTTATTGGTGCATGCTTTTAAATACGTTTCAGTCCAGTATATTTGTCTTAAGAATGTGCAAGTTGTTCTTATAATGTGCACATTTACCTAAATAAGTTCCATGGAAGACACCAGTAGCTCTTAACCATAAACATATTTATTACTATATGTGAGTTCAGAAGTGGGAAGCATTGAAGTGGATCACTGATAGTTCTGACAGAGCTGGGGCTGACTCTGCCTAGTCTGACTTAATTTAGACATGTTCTGCCTTCTACTTATTCACCTTAAATGAATCCCTTTGAGTTAGAGAGTCCCCAGTCCAGTATGGCATGATGTGAAGGTGATGCTCTGAAAAGCTTTGCATCAAGGCTACTTTCTCCATTCCATGCAACTGGATAACTAATCCTCTTTCTGCATTGTGACTTCTTTCTAACAGATGGGCCATTGGTGTATTGCACGGACACAGTTCGCCAATTGTTTACGTACAGATTGCAGATGAAAACACAAGGATATACTCTATATCTGAAAACTGCAACGTAATGGTAACTAAATTGTCTTATTTACCAGGAAATACACACACATGCATATGTAAGTCTAAGCTATATTTGCATTTTGTGCATGGCTACAGTTACTTCCTGACTCCTGGTGAAGGAGTACTCTAGTGGCTTTGGGAGACAAATACTTGATTTGGTTAGTGGTAGGAAACTAAATCAATACATAGCTATTGAATTAATGTGCGTGGTGTGTACTAGGTATTGTACTATCTAATAGGATTTTTACACTTAGGTGTGTCTATTGTGGGCATAACATACATATACGATTATCAGATTTATGGAATTGGCCTTAATGTGTATGCCTTATACAGATTACAACCAATCGTAGAGACACGTGAATTCTAGCAAACACAATTGGTTGTCTATTTAAAAAAGTGACTGAGTGCAGTTTAAAGACTGTGCCAGATTAGCTGGACATCTGGGGGTGTATTTTGTGACACTATTTAAAGACAGGTAAGAAGGTAATATCCAAAATACATTAATGATGGAGGGGTTATTTTTATAATTTTAGCTAGGTAGCATTGTTGGGCTAACCAGAGTGAAGGCTCTGCACTCTGGCAACCCACTTCATAATCTTTAATTTTTGAGATGGAGGAGACAGTATAGGGTATGTGGGTCTACTAGGAGCTGAACCATATTTAGGCCCCCATATAACTGCAAGCCCGTAATTACCTTTATACTGATCGTTTGTCTGTGGGTTAGCAATTTGTTACATATATATATGTATATTTGTTACATATATAGAGTCAAGCCCGCTCACATACTCACAGCCCCAACACGCAAACCATGAACTCGTACATAGCATTTCAGGGCATGATCAATTAAGCAAGCCCGTATGTTACAATTTAAACAATAGCAAATGATAACGTCATCACGATGTCAGTAAAACATGGAGTTTAAACTACAATCGATTAGTGATTAGAAGTCAGATTTGCGACTCGCAATCCAGAAATGTAGAAATCAATAAAAATGAATAAATCAACTGTTCTAGTCCATGTGGATTCCATGATATGTATTAACTCCTTGATTCCCGGCATCGATATAACACGGAAATAAAACATTAAAAAAATATTTTGTTGCTCATTTGTGAGCTTGAGTACAAATTAACTGTTTTTTGAAGCTCACTTTTAGTGTGCTCTATTGCATATTTTCTGAGGTGTTTTTCCTTTGTATGTATTATGTATTTACTTTATACTAGTGGGCCTGCTGCCAGGCATTTAGTACACTGGTACTTGTGTCTACTTTCTGGCAGCTATAAATTAGCTTCAATAGCTGTTGCTCAGGTTTACTTTTTTTTGGTGATTACAATAAGCTCATATAATAAAACAGCACTTACTGCATAAACTGGAGGGTAGTGCAAGAATGCTAAAAGTTAACAAAGCAATAGTTATTTCAATAATAGACCATGAAACATTATAAAAACATTCTTTTAATACAAGGCGTTATGAATGAGTTGTGTACTGTGACGAACAGATTGCTGCTGTGTTTGTTTCTCAAACATAGGTTTGGGACATTGAAAATCAAAGTTGCCTGATCAGAGTGATAGCACAAGCGATTCCCATCAGAGGAGAGCTGGCCTCGTGCTTCTTCTCCCCACATCAGAAAACGCTTTTCATTGCAGCCGATACACTCGTAGCCTTACAAGTCCAGCAAACGTGAGTTGCCTGTATCCATACATACTTTTGAACAACTAGACTTAATCATTGGCTAGAGTTTTTTAGAAAGTGCCAATTTTCAATAGTACCAGTAGAAATTATGTCAATGCCCAAGGTTTCCTTCCCCTAAAAAAAGACCACAGAATTGTATCTCCAACAACAAACAACTTGTTTTTCCATAGGATTAGTATGGTAATTAGTGAATTTTAGTAAGGCTTAATGGATAATAGAGAATGAAAATGTGTGTGTTGCAATGTAGTAGAGGGAGGCAAAAGCTATCGTTTTTTTCTATATCGGTCATGGCTATGTATCAACAACATAAATACATTGAGAAACTTGAACCAGTTAAACTACATGGTTGAGTTCAATATAATCCGCTATAAGTATACATCCTCTGAAGTATGCATATAGGACACAAGTCGCCAAGTGACGACACATGAAACAAATACTATTGCTGCCTCTCATTCTTTAGTGCAGCACACTCAGACCCCATGACCGTAAGTCTTTTGCTATATTCAAAAAAAAAAAAAAATACAACTAAAATGGGCTTTATTAACAACAACAACTTGACATACTAATATTAAACAATTAGCAATGGAACAGATTCCGACCTAAAATGAAAAGAGAAAGGAGGGAAAGGAAGAGATGAGATCCTTCCAAAGTTTCCCTGGCCCACCCATGAGACTCACCAAATGTAATGTGTTTTGTTGTAATGTTTGTTTACACGACTTCTATACATACCTTCTGTTTTCTTATTAAAATTAATTGATAAATAGTGTAGAAGTGAATGTGGAGATACAATTAATTAACTGACTGATGGTGATCTATATGTTATCAAGAAAGTATCTGTATGTATCAGTAATGTATGTATTAATGTTTTTGATTTTGTAAGAAACTAATAAAAAAAAAAAAAAAATCTTAAAATGTGAAAATGGAACTGTTACAATTCTCTAATGAGTAAGCTCAGTCATAAAGTACATTTTGTTCAGTTTTACGAAAGGTTTCTTTTCTCACCTTGCCATGAAAAGTATTATTTTGACACTAACTTCATTGTTTCTTTTATTATAAATTTTTTAGTATCATTATGTATAGGAGCACGGTTCACCAGAGAGGCTCTCAGTAATGTAATGCTATTAGGATTAGCATTGTATGGCTGAAGTGTTTTTCTATTGTATTCATCCATTTAGAACCTATACAGATGCTTGGAGTGGGCATTACAGCAATGTACAAGATGTGTTTTCAGTGAAGGTTGTGAAGTATGTTGAACAATGCAACTGATCTGCACAATTTTTTTCATTTATCTTACAATTTTTTTGTTTTTATAGTGCCACACAGCCACGTCACCTATTTACCTCCCACAGTGAACCTGTCACAAGCTGCCAGTATAACTGGCGCTACCATCAGGTGGTTAGCTGCTCAGAAGGATCTGTGAGTAATAGGCCAAGTTATTTATAAAGGAATAAAAATTGTGTTTGACATAATAGGAATTATCATTATATGATTTAAGATATCCTGTTTACTCATACCTTAAAATAATAATAATATATATCCACGAACGTGTAAAGTAATTTCCCTAGACAGTGATGGGATTACTTGAATGTCTTCTTTTCATTGGTAATGCTTGAGACTTTTATGAATTATTCCATTGCAGTCAGATAACTGGCTAAATACGTCAACTATATCAGGGAAACAAGTAAGTTACATCCATGTTGTAGTGGAAACTTTAGAAGGTAGAGGACTACAAGTTCTGAGGTTTCTATTATCCTCCCCAGCTAATTAACAGCCTTATTAAATTGCGATTTGGCCAATTGAAAATGACTCTATATAAGCACAGAGCTTCTCTCTTTTTTATGACCCAGCAGCATCATATGTATGGTTTGAAATACCACAAAACAACTCATGCATATGGTTAGTTAATAAGGTTGGACATAAAAGACAAGAGTCCGATAAAGATTTAGAGGTGTTAACAAAGAGATGGAAAGGAGTAGGTCCTTAGAAAGCCAAAGACGGTTGACATCATTTTTTGATACAAGGGACAATTTTGTCAAATTACTGGTTTCACAACAGAATACAATCATGAGGGATTGGCGTGGAGACAGTCAAATGGTTGGGAATGCAATAAAGATATCCAGGAATAGATATCTTATAGAAAAGTGGTGCAGTATGTTAAGAGAGGATTCGGTCTGGTACACCTTCAGTTTCTCTTCATCGATACCATATGCATTCCTCCTCAAGCATCCATCTGCCTTTTCTCTAATCCTCAACTAAAGTAGTTAAAATGTCATAAGGATAAAAAAGAATGTAATGTTTCGGACCTCATAGCACATATCCCCTTGTCATTCAAAACACCCTTTCACACTTTATGCCCTCTTAACTTCTCACCATAAATTTTAACTGTTGCGGTGCAATGACCCATTTCAGGAGCTGCCAATTATGTCCTTAATTTGAGTCTATTTGTCTGTCGTTGTTCTAGAATGGTAATTATGTCATTTTGTTGTGTTTGTCTGGGTTGAATTTAGGGTTGAATTTAACCGCTCTACTGCCCTAGGCCAAATTCTATTGTGTGACAGCACAACAGTATGCTATGTGATGAATGAAAGGACAAGGGTTAAAGAAATGTTGAAAACAGAAATATTAAAAACAAAGTCAAATATATGTTAGAATTAGGGTATAAAGGGCAAAGTGCAAAGTAGAATAAGGAACACAGAAAGGGGTGAAGCAGAATGGTGAAGAGATAGTGGTATGAATGGAAGTGTATGATCGAAATGTGTGAAAGAGGGAAAGGAAAGCGTTGAAAGGTGGGACGGAAGGGTGAAAGGGAATAAGACCTGTGAAAGAAGGCAGAATAGAGAGATATGGACAGTAGAGTGTGATAGGGAAACAGAAAAGGCAAAGACAGGTACGAGTGGAAACATAATTGGAAAAGATAGAGAATGAAAAAGAAAAATGGAATGGGGATAGATGAACCGTTTGCTATCTCCCTTCATATTGCTGCCAGCCTAAGCCCAGTTTTGTTGGCATATTTCCAAATCCCTGCTCAGTATTAATCTGTACACTTTTATGTAATTTGGTGGGATTCTATTTGTTTTGGTTTTATGCAATGTGTGTGGATTCACACTATAACTGTGTACTGTAAAAATATTTATTTCATAGAGGAAGTAAGAAGTCTCTCCCATCTAGGTTATAAAGACCTGGGACATCTATACGGGAAAACTTATTTTTGAACTCAAGGCAGCCCATGAGAGTGCTGCGATATCTTGTCTGTCCTTTGACGAGACTTATACAAGGTATGTTCTAACACATGGCTTTCGCATCTAGTGTTTTATGGATACATATTATAATTCACCACCACAGCCATTACATTTATTGTCAATTCCTTCAAGACAAGGGGAGGTACTCAGAATATCCATTTCAGATATGATAGAAGGAATAAAATAATATTTATTACCAGTAACAATGATTGGAAGGCGCATATGAGTTTTCCAAAAAGGGGGTATAACTAAATAAAAAGCAGAATCTCTCAGGATCCGAGAGTGTCTACTGGCAGATGTTGGAATATGCGGGTTACTGCTTAAAAAGCACTCTTTTACTTAAGATTAGTGGAGTAAAAAATAAAATTTGCAGAGCAGATGGTTTCCCATCGCTTATAAGGCAATCATGCAATATAGCAATGCTACTCTGTATGACTAAAGGTTACAAATATGAAATAGAAATTGGTATAGATAACAGGAGTATGGTTTGGACAGTGACAGAGCAAAAACTAAAAGCCTCTAAGCAGGGTCAATGTTTCCTTATCATTTTTCTGCATGTGGAGGATGTTACCAAATTATAAATGCCATTTCTAGTGTAATTATCTTAATTAAAAATATTAGTTCAAATCAGGGGACAACAAGAATGTGTGGGACGATGAAAAGTTATTTATAATTATGGTTATAAATACATTATTTTTTATTAGTTATTTGTAAATATAGTTTATTTAATTAAATTTGTGTAAAATAAATGATTATGAAACCTTAAACATGAAAAGAAACACATACAATCTAAGTACTAATTTATACATTTCAAATATATTGTTTGTAAAACTGTTACAATATTTTTGTGGATATATTTTCTTATTGCCAGTTGCTGTGGTTTTCTGTTAGTATCGTCACATGAAGCCGTTGGTGTGGGGAAGGGGTGTCTTTGGTTTCATGTAACCTGCTACCTATGATTATGCACATGTCCTTTTGTGGGGTTAATTAGGGAACATATCCTCTGTACAACAGCCAACTGTCTCTTTCACAAATAGTTAATCCTCTGTAAACATAAATAAATGTCTGGGGAGAATGTCATCAATTCAAGTCTTCATCTATAATCAGCCTCTGGAGATAAGACCGGGCTGGGACATATACCTTTGCTATGAGCACTTAGTGTGGAGATAAGGAGAAGAAGGACTGCACAATGTTTTAATGATTATTATGAAAGCACTTATGGCATTAAAGAGAATGTGTCAGAGAAAATGGCAGAACATGATATTTAAATTACATATAATTATTACCCTACATAATATCATAAATATGATAAAACATTTCAACAACCAAAGTAGTGGTGGAAACAGAAGCCCTAATTCAAATGCAGCTAATCACACTTAAATGCTGTCACTGACACTTACAGCCCTATTAAATTCCCTCAACATTTAAAACCGTAGCCCGTAACGTAGACCGTAAACCTTGCGGCTATTAAATTGGCCCCGTAAAGAAATTCGTCAACGACTTGAGTAGTAAGGGCGAAAAAAAGCTACGGGACATGGATATTTGAACTGCGCGCCCGCAGATCCTTTGATCTGTCAAGCCCGTAACTGTTACGTTCGAATCACGCTATTAAATTGCACCAAATTAACTGGCTTTCAAGCCTGTAACCCTTAAATGGAGCCAAAAAGCCAAAGTGTACTGGAGAGGACCCGCAAGGGGTTTAAAGTCCTATCCGTAGCACTGATATTGCAAATATACACACACTACTGTACTTATAATTAAGGGGAAAGTGATGTCAAATCTTGCATAGACTAGAATATAATATTTACTGATTTATTAATATTGTATTATTTCTGGAATGTGGGTCCGATCGAAACTCGTAATTGAATTTAGTAAGGCTTTGAAATCTGACCTCCCTTTTTCAGTGACGTAATGATGACGATCTCTTTTACCATTGGCTCCGTAATTACGGGTTTGATTAATTGATCATGTTCACGGCCGCACATCCAACGTGCGCAAGAAAGGCTTATGGGTTTGCGTCTCAAGCCTGTAACTCGCAGCATGGTCTAATTTAATAGCTCAGTAACGCAGCTGAATTTATAGCCCCCAGGCTTTGCACATGTGCCGATGCCTCTACGGGCTTCAAATTTAATAGGGCTGTTAGAATTCTGAATTATGTAATACAATTGGTTGTAACAATTAAGATTGCACTTTTATATATTTTGTAGCAATGAATATATGTGTAATCCTTTAAGAGTAGCATATGTTTAGGTGGAACTTTGCATTTAAGGTTGTCTTTATAAGCATAGTAAAAAGGAAAAAATGGCCAAATATAAAGATTCTATATTTTAAAAATAAGAAAAAAACTCATTCATGCATTTTAAACCACTGCAAAACCTAAAACAGACCTAGAATTATTGCAGGCCACGTAGTGTTAGTTTGGTGTTTTGTGTATAACACAGAGCCCAAATACCATTGTTGGTCTGGTATTCAGAGAGTTTTAATATTTATTTTAGAGTATGAAATGTATATAGGACTATAATACCTAAAGGGACTCTAAACACAATTTTTCTTTTCTAAAATTATATATTTTATTAATTGGTCTAAGGATTATATCATGGGGGAATTATTAGACAGATACAATATTTAATAATAATTGTAAAATAAATATTTGCTCCAATAATGTGGGTATTTTACTTTAATTGTTTTTAGAATGCTAACAGGTGGCAGGGATGGAAGTCTGAATAAATGGTTATACAACGGGACAACTATCAAGTTAACTAAAACTGTCATAAAAGGTAAGATGGCTGAGTCATAATCTGTTTAGCTTGTGTACCTTATACATACTGGAAAAAACTACTCTGCAACATCTCTGATTATTTATATTTTCGACTTTTTTTTCAGCCAGCCCAGAAGAGGAAATTAATGATTGCACTTATGCTGTACTTAATGATAACTGGTATGGACACAAAGAAAACTATATACATATACATATCAGAAACAGGGTACACTTGGTGTGTTTAAAGTTATGGGAATATGGAAGTTTTCTGGATTGGGTATATAATATACCTATTTATCTATTTACTTTATGTACTGAGTTGTTTTATGAAGTGCTTATAAGCTCCATTTTCACTTCCTAAAATCAAACAAATAGTCGATGTATGGGTCTGCCAACTTCAGGTTATGCAGATACAAATTATGTAGAGCTGGATGTGCAGTATAGTGTCCTAGCCTATCAGGGACCACCTCTCAGCAGCATGTTGCAAAATATTGCTGAGAGATGGTCACTGATTGGTTAGTTTACTTAGTAAAATCCAAAAAACCTCCATATCCCTTTAAGAAATTCACAATATAACTACCTGTAAAAATACATGTTAATATTTGCAGTTGATGGGAAACACTTGATCCCCGCCCCCCCAATATGAATAAAATATTTGTGAGACAAAAAAGATAGCATTGTATTTTGGGACATTGGATCAAACCTTCTAATGTAATTTAAAAACATACAGAACTAGGAAAATTACCCAAACAAAATATGTATCACTTTTGGCCAGTATAGTAGTAAATAGCCAAATGATGAGAAAAAGACAACAAAACTAGGGCAGATATCCTTCCCACCAACGGTTGCTAACACATAACATGGTCCATGATGGGATACAAAGGGCTTCAATGGCAAATATCTCAGAGTAAAATTGCCACTAAACTGCTTAGTATATATTCCTATAAATGGAAAGCATAAACAGGGATAATGAAGTTGGTTCTTTCTTAATGGGAGTGTGAAGTGACAGCCTACATCTTAGCCCAGTATTTAGGAGATAAAATGCAGCCCAAGTTTATTTATGAAGTAGGCACAAGTAATTATGTTTTGGAAATTTGAGTCTAGGCTACTTTAATGGGCGTTTTTAAAATAAAATAGAAAATATATCATGTCATGTTGCTAAGGCTATTCTGTGACAAATAAGGAATAAAAAGTGCTACATGTGAAATCAACATTAAATATATCTAGGTAGCAGGGTTGTAAAATTCATAAAATACATCTTCTGTTTATTAAGACACACATTCTGTAAGTGAAACAAATAGATGAGGTGAGAAGGGCTGCGATCTCAATTTTCCCCATTGATGCATAGTAAATACAGAGATGCATATCTTGAGATGCTTAGTAAATTCCACCCACTGTTTTATATTGCTTTTTTACACATGTTCTAACCAATCCATATTATTTTTTAAAAGGTATATAATATCTGTTGGCTGGGACAGACATGTTTTCTTTATTCCGGTATGTGTATCTTATTTTACGTTATGTTTATTTAACTATATACAAATAATCTCACTATATATAATTCAGATAATATTGGATAAACATAGTATGCAGAGCTAATGACTCATTACCTGTTGTATCTGCTTGTAATCTTACTGCTGGATAAATTAAGGTACATTTTTTTGTGACATCTGTTACATACCCTAATGAACATTTGCCTATGTATCTCACAAAGCTTTAATTACATACTTATGTTTCTCTGCTGCTTTAAGCATGAGTATAGCAGCAGGTGCAACGTTTTATATGGCGTAGGATTGGTTGGAAATTCTTCTTATTTTTTGCATAATTAGACTTTTTGAAGTCTTCTTAAACACTCATTTTGCCTGCTAAATATACATACTTACAAGCAGATATACTAACAAGCTGATAGAGTGTGTCATTGATAGAAAACGTGTTTAAAATAATTTATATATCCCACCTTAAAGCCCAATAAACCTGCCTGGATTATTTGGTGCCAGGCAAACATGACTGTGGTTCCTGTAATGTAAGATGTCTAAGCTATGTTAAAGTTGTTTTGTATTGATAACACCCTATATACACTGGCAAAAACACACTTGACTCAATTGCATTTATATTTATAAGGCTGAAGAGTGGGGTAGTGGTGAATGTTCAGTCATATAGGTAAATAATCAGAGTATTGCAGGTATCACTATATACTGCAGAAGAAAACCTTGAACCAGAATCATAAAAAAAACAACATTCAGGAAATATATTATTTAGTTAAAAAACATACAGGTGCATGCACATTTAAATAAAGGCATACCCTGTTTATCGCTGTAGATGCATTCCTAGAAGACTGAGTGCTAAACAAAACACTTAAATGGGGTCATTTTAACATAGGTTCTGGCTCAATTATTTAGTGATGACGTCTTGAGATTTGTCATTTTCTTTCTCTTATTCAGCAAATGTTGGTAGCAAGAGATCACATCCAAAACGCCCTATATTACTTTTCTACTCCTTTGAAAATAATTTGCTACAAATTTATCAATTCATCAAAATTTTACTGACGAAATCTGTAGCACGTTCTTTGTTGTCCGAATCACTATTTTTAGGTTCTGCCTGAATCCCTTGTTCTGCCAGTTCTTGACGGTCATTATTAGTAAGGTTTTCACCAGCAACTTGCCTGCAGCAAGTCCTCAATATCCTGCACATCAGCATCTCCTGGTCCTGTATTGACTAGGTTGACAATTTGGTCAACAATGAGCTCTTCTTGTTGCAAATGGTTGGATATCACTGGCCATATCTTCTTCCCCACTCATTTCATACATTTTATCAGTCACTTCTTTCCAAATAAGTTCAATGTTACCTACGGAGTCCATGATGTTATAATCTTCCAGTATTTCATCATTGATTCTTTACTTTTGCCATCTCTTTTATCAATAAGTTGCTGGAATGTGCAACGAAGATAAAATGCTTTAAAGGTTGATGTGGCTCCCTGATCCATTGGCAGGAATAAAGACGAGAGAGAGAGAGAATTCATTAGTGCATCTGTTCCTAGTCCACGTGGTTTCCTATATGTATTAACCCCCTGAGTACTGGGTTTTGTGTTTTCCTGGATTTTGTATAATGACATGAACATAATACTAAAAATATAATATGTTTTTAATTCCATATATTTGTATATTTGAATGTTAAGCATCAAATTATGATGAACTTCCATGCCTTTGTATTGTTTTTTAGAGCTGTACTGACCCGATGGATGTGTAGGTTAAGGAGATTTACTTTCGCTCTTAAACATGGTATAATTTGTTAAAGGGGATTAGAATGGGGTTATAAGTTGGGAAAGTAGGTAGGATGGCTTGGAGCATTATCAGTCAGAGCTTTTAGTTAAAAAATGTTTACGTTTGGCGTTTTACAAAACTGTGTAGTCAACCAAATTTAAAAAATGCTCATAATGATCAAAGATTTCCTATTACATTCCCAAATCCCACTTCCATGGCTCTTGGTGTTTTTGGAATGATACACAAGCAATGTATTTTTTTTTTAAATGACCATTGGCATTACCGCCCAGAAGAAGGGCTAAACAGTCATTGGCAGCTTCTAATCCTGGTGCCCGCTTCTGTTTGCACAATATAAATGTGCGCTTTGGCATTTTCTTCGAGAAAAGTCCTGTTTTGTCAACATTGAAAACTAGTTTGGGAAGATAATTCCCTCTTTCAATTATGGCTCTTAAAGTCGATGGAAATCTATTGAACCAACTTCTGCTAGATGCAAAGTTTTTGCTTGTATCCTCTCTTTGTCTTCGAATGTGATTAAAAATAATTCTGGCTTTTTCCATGAAGATTGCCTGACTTAATGTCATGGTGCGTTCCGTTTCATTATCAATCCAAATGGAAAGACACTTTTCCACTTCCTCTAAAACATTGTTTCTAGATCGGGTTACCTTTGTTGAAATACTTTGTGGTTTCTGAACACTTAATTTTGTACTTGTTTTTTAAAATTGTTCTTATAGAAGAAATAGACAAATTTAAAGCAGCTCTAATGTCAACTTGACCTTCACCTTTTTCTAATCACCCCAGTACCTGTATTTTAATGTCGAGCAACATGCTTTTTCGTTTTGTTTTATCATCTTTACACCCACTTATTCTGAAAAATAATAATGATTAATTTTTAATAAACAACTAGAATTGTTTTGGTTTCGCTTATCAATAATATTGATGATTATAGTGCATAAATAATGTTCTGTGCAGTACTTCAAATTGTATTGATAGCTTTGATAATGTTTCACTGCCAAATATACCTGTAATAAACAAGAATACAAATTCTTTTGATTTCCTTGGTCAATGAACAACTACATGATGAAAAATAAAGGAAAATGACAAAAATGTGGTACTTTTGTCTGATTGGCTCAATCAGCATAAATGTAGGGCTTTTTTTAGACGTTCAGTAGTACACTGTACCATTAGAGTTCGGACCTTTCTTCCCAACTACGATATAATGAATCTGCACGTAAATTGGGGTATGTTGAGCAGAAAACGTGTTATAAGGAATTAGCGTTAATAGGGGTAGAGTTAAACAGGGGTTATCTGTACTCTACTACATATTGTAATTCTCTGTTACAATTCATATGGGAATAATAAGAGAAAATTACACAAAATTTGTGCTCCATTAAGAAATATATAAGCGATTCAATAAAACATTACAACACCATTACATTTAAAGGTGTATGTATCAAAATAGGTATAAGAATCCTATATTTAACAGCTTGTAGGGTGAAAAATGTCTTTAAATACAAGATCCACATTCACTAGTGTTATTCATGAATAAGTTGGTGCTATTTTTTTTATTATTCTCTATTATTTAGCTTATTTTTTTTATTTATTTACACAAAAGACCATGCTTTTATATCTTATAAACAACTTTTCTAGGTAAATTTGTATTAATTTGTTATGCACACATGTTAAATATTAAAATAATAAAATCATAATTGTATCATTTTTTATTATGTATTATTATTTTAGTTATAATTATTATAACAATTAATAATAATACATTATTAATAATATAATAATCTCATAATATTGGACTATTTTTTAAATGAATACACAGTTCTCATATAAATTTGATTCTCCTGCCACTCTAGTTTCTTATAACCAAACGTTGCAATGTACTGTGCAAGCACTAAAATGACAAATTTTCACTTTTCACTCCTGCAGGTAAAATTAACTTTTTTTAAAAGCTTGCATATTTATTAATTTCTCATTAATAGCCTGTTGATGTGAATATGTCAATATCAATTTTTGTTTGATTAAAAAAAAATGTCTGCGATATTAAAGGTATATGAAAGTGAGGTGGGTTATGAATGCATCCTGTAGAATGCATCATAACCCACCTAGCAAAAAAATGTTTGCATGAAAAAATGCAAACATTTTTGGCAGAAAAGAAAAAAATGTGGTGGGGTGATGTAGACACCCCCAGCAACTGAGATTTGCGTATTGGATATCTCAATTTTAATGAGATATCAAATATGCAGCACATGCACTTGCTAATTGGCTAAAGGAAAGGAAATTATCTGAAATCGTGCGACTTCCCACATTACTGCAGACTACAGGTGCTAACTGAGCATGTCTGAACAATCCCCAGGCCAAAAAGAAACATTGTATAAGTTATGCTAATTATACCTGGGAATTTCAGGGGTTGTCAACATTGAGAGAAAACTCTTTGCAAATGCAAGAAATTCAGCAAACTGTAGGCTAACGGTTTAACTGTTTGGAATTTTTTCTTTCAAACTATTTTTTTCGGACACGATAAATTCTCCTCTATCAGAGGCATCAATAACCCAGCTCACTTTCATATACCTTTAATTCTTAGTGAATAGATAATCAGAACTATTTGATTACCTGTAGTAGCTTATGTCTTACATTTTAAGAAGATTGTGGTATATCCCATTCTATAACAGATAAACATTTTTGCTAAAGACATTATTTTGAAGTTTTAAGAATTATTTTCTTATAGTATTTTTCCTGCTTTTCTTTATACTGGAGTTCTCCATAAAATATTGTATATGTCAATGGAGTTGTAGCTACCAAAGCTCATCTCAGTCTTGTTTTATATAGTCAAAGGTTAAATATTCATTAAATTGTGCACTATTTTAGAATCAAAAGAACAGCCTTGGTAATGGTTAGAACTTTATCTTTTGAAGACATGCTAGAAACATTTAGCATTATCCTTTTGTGGAAAAAGAGTAAGAATGTGTGATTATAGAATAAATACTGTAAAGAAAGATTTAAAGGCTTACATTATTACAAAATTCTAAATCAAATTTCCTTTATTTCCCAAGGATCCACAAGATTTAGTGAATACATCAGATCTACCACCACCACGTAAGGTAAAGGAGCTTTATTGTTTAAATTACTGTAGGGCCCAGATATTCTGATCATTTTGTATTTGAAGAAGTACCTTTTAGGCAAAATGATTGGTGGCAAACAGCAAGTAAAACTCTACTCACCCAGAGTATTTCTGATTTATTACTTTTTGCACACAATCATTAAATCTATATAAATGACTTAAATACAACAATAATCTGATGAATTGCATTGTGTAAGCTGAGTGTATAAAGGCTGTCATTATTAACAGAAGGGTTCAGAGGCACCCAGTCTCTGAATAGTGACAGCTCTAAAGTGCATCTTCAGCACTACAAAATCCATAACAAGAGGTAAAGATCATTTTCTTGTATGCAGACACAGTGAGTCATTGACACCAACTATGTTTAAACTAATTTAGATAACTTACTGTGTCAGCATAATTCCAGCTATCTTTATAATACTTTACTGGTGATGGAGCAAAATAACAGTATAGATTAAAAGCATTTGAAAATATCCAAGTAGACCTGTTGAAATAATGCTGACAAATGTAACTTTTAGATAAATGTAAATATTTTATATTACCAACCATGGATTCCATTCCATGGCTCCAGTAAGAAGAGAACCAAGTGAAAGTCACTCATAAATCACTACTGTGCTATCACATCATACACTTAAATCTAACCTCTGAGAAATGCCATCCGAGTGTTTGAAATGTCCAACTTAGACATATCTTAAGCCCTGAGTGCCACTCGCTGAAGTTTAATTGGAACTCTATCTGGAATAAAAAAAAAACTCTACAGTTACCCTCATCCTTATGTGAAGGCAGAAAATGCATCAGAGAAGCCTGGGCGCATTTAATCAAAAGTTATGAAGGAGCTAACACCTTAATTGTGTCAGATTAGAAGTTTGGTTATTAAAATCCAACACAATTAAGGATTTAATATTGCTACCTCCTATAAGCCCAGCTATCCCCGCCAGGGTTTATGGTAGTAGTAAGGGTGCCATGGGGGTCCTTGAGGACACCTATGGTATATAGATACATTTTAGGTGCAATGGAGGTCCACAAACATCTCAATGGTCTGAGCACAGTATAGCATGGGGATCCATAGGAAAAATCCAGGGGGATACCCAGCTCATAGTGGGTAGTGGGTATTAAGGGAAAAACAGGAGGGTACCGGACTCAGTGGAGGTAACGCATACAATAGGGGGGATACCCAGCTCAAAGGGGGCACTGGTTCATAGGTGGAGGGGTAAAAAAAAACCTGCATTCAATTGTATTATTATTTAAACCATAAACGGGATATATTTATCAAGTAGAGATAAATAGATGTAACCTATGTTTTCTATGAGACCTACTTATCCAGCCGCATGAATAAAATGTGTCAGTTTGATAAATAGGGACATGATAAATTGGGCGATTTAACTCCATTTTTTTATTCCTGCTTAATAAATATATATCACCAGGTCACTTGGGAGGGACTTTAGAGGCAGATAAGATCTCAATTGAGTTCTGCCACAATGTTGGAACTATAATATTAAATAATAGTGCAACTAACTACAAGTCATCCTCACAGGCAATAGGGAAGCAAATAAAGCAAGAAAAACATACATTAAACAGTTAATAAATATTTTCCCATCAAGACTAGATTATCAAGAAGGCATCTATGTAAATATCGTATGTCAGGGGTCTTTTAAATAATAATTTAATTACAATATATTCTCATCAAAACAGTGATTTTACACTGTACAACACCTAGAATGGAAAAAGGATTGTGGAAAATGAATGAATAAACTTTATTATTTCTTTTAAGCTTAATCTTGTCCAACTACTTCACTGGCTGGATACTAAGATCACATTCAGTTTAAAAAGTGATTTGCTTTAAAATATACAATTAGTTTATACAGTTATCAAACTTAATTGCATGTAATCTCATATATTACAGAGCAAAGGACATACTGAGGAGATACTCTGTGTAACAGCAATGGCTCCTGACTTCGTGGCTACGTCCAGTTTTGATGGCGAAGTCATTGTTTGGAACCTGATATCTGGGAAAATTTTCTGGCGTTTGAATGCTTCGGATTGTGAAGAGCCAAAAAATGGAAAAGGTGTCATTTTAATTATTACTACTTTTATAAAATATAAGGAAGATAGCATTCATTATACATGAATAAGTTGCAGAAAATGTTTTTGGCAGGGCAGTGTGGGAGGCCTTTTATCAACGAGAGACCTCTTCAACTACCATGTTATCCTGTTTAGCTTCTAAGAAGATTTCAATTTGAAAAGCTCTATAAGAGGGGTAGGCAACCTTAGTCTTGGACTGACAATTATATGCTAGGTATTCTCTGCAATGCAAACGCAGTGCCATGTCTTCCCCGGTATATAGCAGAAACAGGCACTAGATAAGGGTAAGAACTTGTATATCCATAAACATTGGTATAAACAACGTTTACATTCAAAGTAACTAAAAAACTTTTACATGATCTTTAGCGAGAAAACATTTATAGAAAAGTACTCCTTTCTCCACCATAGTCTATGTGCTGCTCCTCACATATTTTAATAGAGACAGGGACAAATTGCTCTTAACAAATCACGGATGGTTATTATCTTTAAGCAGTTGCAATATCATTTAAAATATAAACATGACAATCACACAGTTGTTAATAAAATGTCCATTCGACTTAGGTTATATATTTCTTTCTATTCTTCCACCATCATTTAAAACTGTTTTTACTATAATAAAAAACAGCAGTAATTAATATTTAAGCAAATGTTACAAAACAATATATATATTTTTTTTTTGTATTTTTCATGAGGCCTCAAATTCTAAACTGCAACACCTTTAAGGCTATGCATGAGTTTGACTATAACACAGTTTCTTCTGTTGCAGATGACCTAATCATCAACAAAGTCATTTTTATCTGTTCCAGGATTGAACAAAAAAAGGAGTCTGCTACTTTAATTGCCAGTGGGCCAAGAGGTAATGCTTTGTTTGCATGTTATTTAAAGTTATACAATAGTGTACAGGTCAAATGACCACTGTGCTCATATATTTAATATATACGATTTTGAGGAAGTACACTTGAAAATATGCAAAATGTTTTTAGAAAGGAAAAATAAAATAATACCAACTCTAATATATTACCTTTTAAATTCAATTATACTACTGTGGAATCTAGCATATTTTTTAAACAGCCTCTAGGTACCTTCAAGTAAAGTCACAAAATACCTCAGAAAAGCCTGGATGGCTAAAATCTGACACTATGAAGAAGCCAAGACCTTAATTGTGTCAGATTTCAGACTTGATTTCTCAAAATTGACACAATTAAGGAGCTACTATCACCTACCACTACCTTCCTGGGATCCCCACTCAATATCTGCTACCCCTAGGAGCCTGGGTAACAAACAGGATTTCCCCATCAAAACCTGTTACCTCCTATGAACTTGGGTATCTCCCAGGTTTCCCCCATCAATACCCCAGGGGCATCGGGTGCCTCTCCCCCTTGTGCTGTGGGGTACATTAAACCCATTAATATGATTAGGGATTTCCATTGGGTAAATGGAGCGGGACAGGAAGGCTGCCTAATGGCCCCACCATATTGATTGGGGAATCCTGAGAATACTCAGGCTCATAGGAAGTAGCAGGTTTTGATGGGGAATCCAGGGGGATATCCAGGCTCATACGCTGATGAGGCATAAACCCCCTGCATTTGTTTTAGTTTTGTATAATTTAACCCATTCCCTGCCATGCCATTTGAAAAATGTTAGAGCTAGTGTAGTGTGTTCACGTTAGTTAATAGGTAGTATACCTAGAGTCTCCTACAGGTATACTTTCGGCAGGCTGTGAGTACATGTTAGAGCTTGAGAGGTATAAGCCCCCTGGTATGAGTCACTACATTTTTACGAGGATTCCTTTTTCAGGGAACCATGAAATATCTGTGAAAAAACTTTCTTTTGTAAACTCCAATGGCTGTGAGTGAGTCTTACTGGGGTTCTGATGAGAGCCATGGAGTAGATGCCTTATTTTGTTACTTAACCGCTGTAATCTGTTCTATGATACATGTTGTATAAGGCATTGCCTTATTACTGTATGTTATTTACCTAGTGGTATTTTACTAGCTTAGTAAATCTTAATATGAAACAGAACTCAAACAAATAATGATTATCTTTTTTCAGGGCAGATAACATTTTGGAATATATTTGGAGGAGGCAAAGTCTTTGGAAGTTTTCCCGGTGTAAGTATTGTTATTATTCAGTATAAAAACACTTACTGCCACATTGGCTTGATACACAAGCACGTTTGGTGTAGTAAGAAACGTGTTTAAAGGGATATGTAAGTGAGCTGATTATGAATGCATCTGATAGAGGAGAATTAGTAGTGTATGAAAACATTTGCATGAAAATATCCCAAAATAAACAATAATTAGCTTACCTTGAAGTTAGCAAAATGTCCTATGTTTTTTTGCATTTGCATTTGATCGTGTACGTCCCTAGAAAATCCCACCTGAATTAGCATAACATTAAAATTCAGAATCAGGCTAATACATTGTATCATTCTTCACCTCAGTGGCTTCTTGCATGCTCAGTACAAGAACTGTAACAGTTACTTCCTGTGCTCTCACCAGAAAGGTCAAAATATGTACCCTGCTCTATTTCCTGTGTGTACCCGGCTTATGTAAGAATCCTGTGGGTGTGAACAGTTGGATTTGACTTTTGTGCAAATAACTTTGTAAGTAAACTGAACACGTTTTCATACACTACTAATTCTCCTCTATCAGATGCACTCATAATCCAGCTCACTTACATATCCCTTTAAATGGATTTATAACAGAGATTTTGAATACCCAAAGGTTTCTTCTTGGTGCTTTTTGGAAGCATGTTGGAAGAACTGTGGCTAAAAATGAGGATGTCTTGATAAGCCGCTAGGGCAGGGATGTCCAAACTCGGTCCTGGAGGGCCGCACCAAGACCTGGTTTTGTGGATATCCTTGCTGCAAGCAGTTGAGACTATTGCTTCTTCAGTCATCCTGATTGTCTCACCTGTGCACAGAAAGGTAATTCTCAAATCCAGGCCTGGGTGCGGCCCTCCAGGACCGAGTTTGGACACCCCTGCTCTAGGGAATAATCATGGATTGAAACTGACCTTGATCAAATGTAGTTAACATCTTGTACTGAAACTGAGTAATTGTTTTCATTAAAAAGAAAATACACTGATAGATAACATATACACGTTTGCTCACAGTATACATAAAGTTGGGAAGGAATTACATTTTATACTGATGATGAGGCAGTAGCGGAAAGGTAATATACTGGGGGGAATTTACAAAGAGGATGCCAATTAATCCATGATCTACAACAGGTTAATAAAAGCAAGATTTGTATTTACAGTAGTACATTCAGAGAAAATGGATTTCACAGTATGCCGCATATAACATACTAGAAGACTACAGACTAGAACACCTAGCGATGAGCTGCATACGGTTAGCTTTTACAGAAGAAAGAGCCTTTAGTACATCGCACAATGACCTGATGTGATGGATGGTAGGTTACAGTAGGGCTTGCCACATCTTACACATCAGTAATCCATTAGTAATTTCACGGATGGTGTAGTTCTAAAATTGTGAAGGAATTCAGCTAAGAAATTAATCAATATATTCTAAGACAGGATGCAAGAATGTTCCTGATTACTCTGCATAATGGTATTAACAATTCTTTTTGCAGTCACATTATAATTCTGGGGTGAGCGACATGAATATCAGTGAAGATGATTCACTTCTGTGTGCAACGGACCAAATGTTTTTTGTTTACATCTGGAAAATATCAACTTACGCATTACATGGCCCTGAGGAAAAGCCCCCAAGTTGTGAGTTGCTTGCCTTACATTGTGTTGTAAACTTTATAACTCTAGTTCATCACTATACAGTTTGTACCTGTTCGGTATGCCACTTTTTAATTTTAATTGTGACAACCCATTCTTCTCCATTGTTTTAATTCACATTGTTATCTTTACTTTCCCTGAACAGTGCTTAGCTGTTGGAGAGCCCACCAATGTGACATAACAAGGTAAATAAAGGACATAATTAGCCTTAGATACTGTTGCGATAACAATGCCTTGGCACGGCCTCTAATTTTTCTAAAACACATAATTCATCATCTATGTTTTGCATTAGACTAACAATTTAAAAAAATATATTACTTTAGGGCATGTAAAAATGTTAAATTCTAGACCAGCAATGGAAAAGTATTCATTTTATACGAGTCGCACATGATGTTGTTAGGAACTAGAGAGTGAGTCTATTCATAGAGATAGAATATACCTATGGGAAGTATTTAATAGCCAAAAGTAATATTTGTAGGCACTGGCCTCTTTGCTCCCAAGCTTTTCACACCCTATTCCAAGGCATTTTGAACAGATATTGTCAAGTGGCAAGGAGGGTTAAGTACAATATTGCAACATTTAGCAAGTAAACGCTACTTACTGTATTTTCCAAGAACGTGCACAACCCAAGAGTGGGTTTGGATCACAGTTTCAGTATTTGCTGCATATACCATGCTACATTATATAACACACAACAACCTTGAACATACCATTGCAGATGCTAAACTAAAATGGTGTATATTAAACTTTGAATACACTCTGTGTTTTATGTAAGGAAATACAAAAAATGGCTTGTAGTACAATACTTGTAGTAACCAATAGTCATACATATGTGCTAAAGAACAAAGACAGATCTGATCTTGATGCAATGACCGATCCCGGTTAAAATTCAGTAACATTAGCCCACATTCAACTCAAAGTCTGTAACTCAATCGTAGTAGGCCGTATGTCTGGATGTGTGTGCGGCGGGCTCCCGTTCGTATCCGATTACGATGCTATTCAATTGCTCAAGCCCACAAGTTACTGTCCAAAAGCTGAAACCGTAAACCATGCACTGGTTCGGAGCAGTTCAGGGGGGAAACATGATAAATCAAGCAAGCCCGTAACCTCCCATTTGAAATCAGCCAATAGAAAAGGAGACTGTCATTATTACGGCAGTAAAACATGGAGGTTACATGTTATTCAATTAGCTTCGGGGGTCCGATATGCAATCAAACTCGCAAACCCGAAACATACAGAATTATGAAAATGAATGCCAATACTGTTCTAGTCCATGTGGGTGGCCTGATATGTATTAACTCATTAATACCCAAGATCGATTTAGCCTGAAATGAAACTTTAAAATAAATGTTATTTCCTGACGATTTGCGAGCTTGAGACTGTTATGCAATTAATTCTAATGTCTATAATCGCTTTTCCCGTTATTTACAGTGCAGTATTGATTGTTTATTTGCATTTACAGTGCTATGAATATGTGTTTAACCCCCTTGTGGGTCCTCTCTATTTGCCGTTTACGGGTGAGGAAATTGAGCAATTGAATAGTGATTTGCGATTTTAGCCTTGCGGCCTAGTTTAACCATCTCAGAGTTTTCAAGGCCGTAAATCGGAAGCCGTTCGGAGCTCGCAAAAAGACGCCAATTGAATAGCAAAGTAGCTTGCGACCTCACTTATGGGCTACCGGATCTCCTGAAAGCTCAATTGAATGGAGGCCATAGTCCACAATGCTCAGATTATATTCACCTGCACGGTTTATACTACATTTTCATGCTTGGTAACATTTTAACCAGGAAAGCTATGTAGTGAATTTGCTAAATAAATTATATATATATATATATATATATATATATATATATATATAAACATATAATTGTTGTTGTTTAATCATTGAGTGGTGTCCAACTCTTTGTGACCCTATGGACGCAAGCATTCCAGGCACATCTTACGTGTGATTGTGCTAATCCATACGTTTTTCATGGCAAAGATACTGGAGTGGGTTGCCAGTTCATTCTCCAGTGGACTGTGATTTGTCTGACCTCTCTGCTATGACCAGCTCATCTGACCTTGCATGGTATAGCTCACAGCTTCATTGAAGTGCACAATCCCCTTCACCAAGACAAGGAAGTGATCCAGAGGGGGGTGACATATAGTACTCAAGTTCATAAAAACACATAGCAGTTAACTAAAACTACTGTCTCAAAACCACAAAACATTTTCAAGTTTTAAGAGTTCCAAGCTTTGCTTATTGGTGCTGGAGGATGAGCGTGAGCGAAAGAGTTGTTGCATTATTAATCATAAGACATTCTCTTTCTGCTGTAACACAGTAAAACAACACGTTTTGCAGTCAAAGGGAAAAAAAATACTATAAAGAGAGAATATGTAGAAATAGTTTTATATGTAGAACGTTACACAATGACATACCCTAGAACTACTGAACAAGAAATGTATTTGTTTGTCAACAACCAAATGAGCAGCAAGCTAATTATTTGTTTGTAATTATTACCAGGGTGATTCCAGTGAGTACACATCGACTAGTTATTACGTCATCCTTGGATTGCACTGTAAGGTTGTGGTCACTAATGGGAAACCATATTGGTAAGTTTTGTATTATGTAAGACTTTTAGAACAGAATGAGGTTTATTCACCCTTTATTCTGAAATATTGAAAGTGTATGAATCCTACTTACTAAGCTTTTTTTTTTGTAATTTCTAAGACTGCCCTACAACACATAATGATAATGAAAACCATCACTGACATTTTAATCTAGTCCTAAAGATACAAAATGGGACTTAATAGAAACATGTCACCATATATGTATCCCTCATAGTAATGTATAGGACATAATATTCACCCTGAATATGTTATTATCACAAGAAAACCTGAGCAAATCATCTTTGATAACGCATAAGTTGGATTACAGCAAATCTATGTATTTAGGCTTAAATACATACATATGCTGGTACATTTATAAAATGCAAACAATTATGCTGTGTTTCAAGGTACATTCGGTCAAAATCAAGAATGGAATATAACAAAACCAGAAACATGGAAACAACAAGACAGTGCCATCAGTACCACCACTGAGATCTCACAATCAAAATCAGGAGCTGATCCTAGCCCAAGTAGCGTAAAAAACATGGGCATCACTGCCGAGGTAACGCATGTAAACTTCTTGATATAAATCAAATAAGGAATTATCTTTGGATTGTGCCACCATTGGAGCTGAATTTTTCTCATCCCTTCAGTAAATATGTTATGAGTCTTACAAGTATCCCAAAAATAATAGCAAGATAATAAGATATACTGCACTGCCCTGAGCAACCAATTGTAATGAGAGCAAGTTTCTTCAAGTCTACATTTTATTTTTATGTAACTGGAAAAGCCCAAGGCAAACATATGTTCACACAGAATGAGGAATTAAAACATGTTTTCATTGATTATATATTTATAGAGAATCATATGTATCTATGTAGTAGCAATCCAACATAATTTATGCATATATGCCATAGATTAGTAATAGTTTGATTTGATATAGAGAGTAGCAGAATATTATACACAGCTGAATTTTGTCTGCTGCAGAAAAATGAGTAATCTAAAATTCTGATAATGTACTTTTAGTCCCTGAGCTATAGCAGGTTTTGAAATATTATTTCCCTTATAAACTGTTTGCACTATTGAATGCTAGCTGCAGGCAAACACAGACTGGATCAGCAAACCTAAGTTGCATGCAGCAAAAGTTACTCACCCTAAGTGATGTAGAGATGTAGGATGATTTATTAAGTTGGCTGTACAGCTAGTGCACAGCTGTAATTGCCAAACCCTTTTGAGATAATGTACAAGACTGTCCTTGGCAGGACCACTGGCTCCGGGGTTATGAGTACAAATATTTCCTAGTATTCAAAATGGATTCCTTAAACATTACACAGTGTTGATTAAAAAACAAAACTGCCTACCCAACTCCTTTCAAATGATGTATTTTGTGTAGGCTTGAAATATACAATGTTAAACATTTTCATTGATTATATTGTATTTCAGCCAACAAGTATATCAGAACCAATTGATGACAAGGATATTGGAGAAGAGCTGAAGAAAATACAGATATTAAAAACAAAACCTAGGTAATATATTTAATCTGTTCTTTTTATACTTACGTATAACATCTGTTGGGCGAATTGAAATATGGACCATAGAGGAAGCAGCATGGCATCAGCTTTGTGGATATAGGCCTCCAGGATATGGGAAAAGTACCCTGGTGAGCACTGGTTCCCCAGCATGGTACTGTTTGTATTATCTGTAATCATATGTGTAACTACCATAGGGATACTATGCAAACTAGTTTTACATCTAATAGTTGTGGTAATTGCAAGTTTGTCATTAGCGTTATGTTAAAAGCTACGACAAACTCGCAAATACTACGACTATATAATCGCGAGTGGCGCGAATGCGAAATGTGCGGCGTAAGCCGTGCATGTGCATTGCGCCGCGAGATGTGCATTTTGCCGGGGAGCGCATGCGCATTGTACCCCGAGATGCGCCTTGCGTCGGGCGGGGACATGCGCCTTGCGCCGAAGGTGCCACATTGCACACCCGGGAGGGAGAGGGAGAAGACATGAGGGAGGGAGAAATGAGACACAGGGTTCGGGAGAAAGGATACACAGGGGAGGAAGATGGGAGACACAGGGCTAGGAAAGGGGGCAAGGAGACACAGGGGGGGGAGGAGAGGGGGAAAGAGACATAGGGGAGGAAGAGGGGGAAAGAGACACAGTAAGGGGAATAGGAGGAAGGAGACACAGGGGAGGTAGAGGGGCTGAAGAGACACAGGAGAAAGAGGGGGTGGAAGAGACACATGGGAGGAAGGGGGGGGAGAAAGGAGACACAGGGGAGGGAGAGGGGGGAAAAGGAGACACGGGAGGGGGCGGGGGGAGAACACAGGGGTGGGGGAGGGGGAGAGACACAGGGAAGGGAGGGGGAAAGACATAGGGAGGGGGAAAGAAGACACAGGGAGGGAGATGGGGGGAAGGAGGGAGAGGGGGGAGAAAGGAGACACAGGAGAGGGAGAAAGGAGACACAAGGGAGGGAGAGGGGGAAAGAGACATGGGAGGGAGAGGGGGGAAGGGAACACAGGGGAGAGAGATAGGGAGAAAGAGATACATGGGAGGGAGATAGGGGGAAGGAGACACAGGGGAGGGAGAGGGGGAAAGGAGACACGGGAGAGAGGAGACATGGGGGAGGGAGAGGGAGGAAAGAGACACAGGGAAGGGAGAGGGGGAAAGGGGACACAGGGGAGGGAGATAGGTGGAATGGACAAAGGGGAGGGAGAGGGGTTGGAAGAGACACAGGGGAGGCAGAAGGGGGTCGAAGAGACAGAGGGAGAGGGGTTGGAAGGACACAGAGGAGGGAGGGGGGGAAGGAGACACAGGAGGGAGAGGGGGAGAAAGGATACACGGGAGAGGGAGAAAGGAGACACAGGGGAGGGGGAGAAAGGAGACACAGGGGAGGGAGAGGGAGCAGAGACACAGGGGAGGGAGAAGGGGGAAAGAGAGGGGGGTGACCCAGGGAGGGAGAGGAGGTGGAAGAGACACAGGCGAGGGAGAGGGGGGGAAAGAGACACAGGGGAGGGGAAAGGGGACACAGGGGAGGGATAGGGGGGAAGAGACAAAGGTGAGGGAGAGGGTGGTGCAAGAGACACAGGGGAGGAAGAGGAGGTGGAAGAGACACAGGGGAGGGAGAGGAGAAGATACACAGGGGAGGGAGAGGGGAAAGAAACGGGGGAGACACAGGGGAGTGAAAGGGGGAAAAAGACACAGGAGGGATGGGGGGAAGAGACACAAGAGAGGGAGGTAAAGAGACACAGCAGATGGAGAGGGGGAAAGGAGACTTGGTGGAAGGAGAGGGGGAAAGAGGCACAGGGGAGGTAGAGGGGGGAAAGAGACACAGGGGAGGGAGAGGGGGGAAAGAGACACAGGGGAGGGAGAAAGGGGAAAGAGACACAGGGAACTGAGAGGGGGGGGGGGGGGTAATAATAAAATATTATCCCGTCATTTGTGACGGGCAATTGACTAGTAAATAAATAATATGGATAAGAAGAAAAAAGACCCACAATTTCATACCATTGATAAATGTACAATGGAATTAAGCTTTCAAAATTATAGCAGAAATTTCTTACATAAAATAACATTATATTTCATAATATCATATATAATTAATGTGCAACCAGCATGCCAGTCTCTGAGCAGAGACATTCATTCACAAACATAACAACCATACATAGAGGAAGAAATAGTCAAATTATATATAAAGGTAAAAGGGGAACTGCAGAAGCCAAATATTTAAATAGTCGGCAACACTTATCATTCTCAAGTAATAGCTATAGATGAATGCAGAAACAATGCAAAATAAAACCTTTTCGGGACTACTGGAAAAAAAATTAACACGTGTAGAAACGTCTCAAATGTTAAGGTTTGCATTTTTCACCACATACAACATGACAATTCAGGTAAATTGTTGAGTTCTACTGGGATCTCTCCCCAATATTATGTTTAATCAAAGGACCATATAGAATAATAATGTCCCCAGTAGTTCTTTAAGTAAAATAAAAATAGTATACTTCTAGGTCCATACAAATATGTTTTAAAAGAGTGGCTGCTAAGGTCAATCACACTTGATGTGATTGTCCAATTCTCTGTGGCATACAGTAGGACACTGTTGCACATGATCTTCTCCTTAAATAAAATCTAAAGTCTGGTTGTCACAGATTTGTCATATAATTACACCAGATTGTATGATCTTTATTCCAGATATCTTCAAGGAGAAAAGAGAGTGTGTGGCAAATAAGTTACAATTCCAATGTAAATGTTTCTGCATTTATTTAAAATGATTGCCTCCATTCCAGAATATAACAAAAAACTTTAGGTGGAACCTTCATACACCACCATTCGATCTTCCCATTACATGTCCCGCAGACCATGATTTACATAATCACCCCAGAAGACACCTAGAGGGTGACTAGAATAATCAAATATGGCCTTCTAGGGGATGGCAGCGGGTTGGCTACTTTAGTCCATCTGCGCAGCAGAAAAGTCTCAACAAGTATCAATCTTTTTAGATGTGCTATATTTAATCAAAATCGTTATAGCAATAGGAGTTTCCAAGACGAAGCACGTATTGACCATTACTTTTCGCAAATATCAGATGGCTTGAATGGGAAAAAATGGTATAATGGGGGGGGGGGGGGGGGGTGTTAACATTTTTTTGTCTTGTAAAGTGGGCAGTGGTAACAAAAGTTTGGGAACATATGTATTAAGACATTAACTTTGAGCCATCATTAGGTACTACTGTTGTTGAGAAAAACGTAATGTTAATTAAAGAAATTAACATTGTTAGCTAAAAAAGTTTATTTCACTCAAGGTAAAATTATACTTTTTTCATTTAAAACATGTTTATAGTTGTGTACGTCAAGAAAATGATCTAAATTATTTCTCTTTTACAGAGTACGACTTGTTGGACCCAAACAAATGGAAATTCAGCAAGTGTGTGGGAGACTGAATGCATATAAATCTCTACAGATCTCTGACTTGATAAAAACACCCTCCAATATCCGAAAACCAAACCCAGCAGCAGAACTTAATGATCCATTTGACCTTTCATTCTGATTTGGACACTCATATGTGAATGCAGCAACTAAGTGACAATGTGACAAGATGACACAGTTTTACTGCAACATTTCTTTTTGTAATTCTTGATTTTACTTTACTTTTGCAAGTCCAAGTATTAGATTGGATAATCATTTAATATGTCACAATACTCTAGCTATCATGAAGCTGGCATGAACATGAAAACTGGAACTGTAAGAGCAGTCTAAGTGGTTAAATGCTAATAATCATTTACTGATTATGTATGTGTATATGTGCTCCAATAGTTAGCCATATCAGTGGCAGAGCTAGAGCATAGGGGGCCCCGGTGCAAAAAAAATCTGTGGGTCTGTGTCTATATATATATTTATATATATTAATGTACATATATATATATATATATATATATATATATATATATATATATATATAAACGTACACATTTACATGTACATCTATATATATTATAGTGCTATAAATACTTTCTTACCTGCCCGGTGCTGCACTCCACTTCCTGGCGTTAGAAGGGTCCACTGCAGGTCAGAGGGCCGAGGCGGCCACAGATGTCCGAGAGAGCTGCAAGGGCCGAGGGGGCCACAAGGGACAGAGGGAGGTTACAGGGGGCTGATGGAGGCCGCCTATGTCGGCCAGGGGCCACAGGAGGTCCGCAGGGGCCTTCGGGGTCTGTGGGGGCCACAGGGCCTGCAGGGGGCACAGTGGGGTGTCACAGTTGGCCATAAGGGGCTGCAGGTTACTCACGGCAGGACAGCAGGGGGCCACAGTGCAGCATAAGGGGCCACAGGGGCCCCATGGGAGGTACACAGGGGCCCTAGTGACCACAAGTGGTCCGCGGGGGGTCACAAGGATCCGTTGGGACCCACAGGGCCACAGCGGATTTAAGGGGGCCACAGGGGACCCGCAGAAGGTTTACGGGGGCCCTCAGAGCTCAGCGGCCTCAGTGCCATGCACTGTCTGCACCAGCAGTAGCTCCGCCAATGGTAGTATTCTCTTCTAGAGTAAGAAGAGGAGAATGTGTTTATTACTTCAGAAAAGTGATTGAGTAAAAAAGCACGCACAAAAAAAAGTATGGCCTTTCATGCAGTGTGCACATACCGTATATACTCGAGTATAAGCCGACCCGAGTATAAGCCGAGGCACCCATTTTACCACAAAATACTGGGTAAAATGAGTGACTCGAGTATAAGCCGAGGGTGGGAAATGTGCTGCCCCCTGTGTCCCTCTTGTGCCCTCTGTGTCCCCCTCTCTCTCCGTGTCTCTTCTCCCCTCTCCCTTCCCCGTGTCTCTTCCAACCACTCCCTTCCCTGTGTCTCTTCCCCCCTCCCTTATCACCCTCTTCAACCCCACTCCTCAACCTCCCTCCTCATCCTCAACCTCCCTCCTTATCCTCAACCTCCCTCCTCAACCTCCATCCCCATCCTCCCTCCTCATCCTCAACCTCCCTCCTCATCCTCAACCTCCCCCCTCAACCTCCCTCAACCCCAACCCCCCTTTCTCAACCCCCCTCCTCAACCTAAACCCCCCTCAACCCCCCTCCTCCACCTAAACCCCCCTAAATACCTCTCCCCTCATTTACCTGCTTGTGCTCCGGCCCCAGCTCCTTGACCCGGCGTGCATGTGACGTCACACGCGCGGCGCGTCAGCATATAGCGGGTGCCGGCACCCGGTATATGCTAATGACGCGGCACGCGTGTGACGTCACATGCGTGCCGGCGCCAGGTCAAGAAGCGGAGGCCGGAGCAACAGGCAGGTAAGTGAGGGGAGAGGGGGGAGGTATTTAGGGGGGTTTAGGTGGAGGAGGGGGGTTGAGGGGGGGTTTATGCTGAGGAGGGGGGTTTAGGTTGAGGAGGGGGGAGGGAAAGAGACACGGGGGTAGAAAGACGCACGGGGGGTTAGAGACACGGGGGGGGGGGTTGGGGAGAGTGACTCGAGTATAAGCCGAGGGGGCCCTTTTTTGCCTTAAAAAGAGGGCTGAAAAACTCGGTACATAAAAATGTTTATATTTACAGTGTAAATATTCCTATGAATTTCAAATATATATTTAGTATTCAACTACAATATTAAACGTCTTAAAACAATTATCTTCTGTTTAAAAAACAAAACAATACAAATAAAATTTTAGTGAGATATTATGCCACAGTAAAATGGATGAGTGAGGATGAAATGACCTTTCACAGAGCACCTGTTAATAACTCAGATTGTATACATTTGGCTAGGTTTGAAAAATTAGAGAAACAAACCATACAAACATATACCACAATAAAATGAATCATTGCAGGCAGCACACATGCTGCAGAGGGAAGGCTTGATGCCAATGGGCCACGTTCAATTCGAAGTCCGCAACTCGATCTCAGACCGCCCAATGTTGGTCTCCGATTATGGTGCTATTCAATTGCTCAAGGCTGCAAGTTATGGGCCCAAAGCCACAACCGTAAACCATGCACTTTGGAGCAGTTCAGGGCGGGAATATGATCAATTCAGCAAGCCCGTAACCTCCCATTTTGAATCGGCCAATAGAAAATTAGGCAGTCATTATTACAACAGTAAAACATGGAGGTTACATGTCAATCAATTAGGTTTGGGGGTCCGATATGCGATCATACACGCATAGCTTGCAACCTCACTGACGTGCCTCCTGATCTCCCGAAAGCTCAATTGGATGTGGCCCAATGTCTTCAAATGCCCCTACAGGGGATAATTGGCACAGCAACACATAATAGCTTTGTATGTATTTGATACTCACCGCCTCCTGGGTTCAAGCACAGCACTAGACTATTGAGGGTGTGGGGTATGGACAATCAATGTTTTTTAATCTACAGATACTATATTCCCAAACTCGATGTTATACCTGCAATAAGAGCTTTTTCCAGAAATGATATAGTAATTTTTGCCAGCTAATTAATTAGTTATTTGTGCATGATTAACATTAAATATGTATATGTACATTCAGTTTGTGGCGTGGGATATAGGCAATCCCTTACAGTAATTTAACCCTGAATTTCCTGCTCGATCTTGGTACAACCAGCTTAAGGAGTTTAACCAGTTGATATCTCGTCAATATATTACACCTATGGATTGGTGTTAGCTACATAATAGAGTATTAATAGCAACATAAACCCTAAACACTCTTGCTCTTTTTGAGGAATTGCACCAATCAGTAAAAAAAAAAATAACTATTTTATATTTGGTGTACAATACTCCTGTCTGCATATTCGTGTCAATCTTCTAGTATCATATAATTACACAAAGCAATAAAAACTTTGGTATTTTACTGAACTTTGGTATATGGAAATATAACCTGAACTGCCCAATACACTCACTGTACTATACAATTGTACAGTTGGAATATTAACCCCTGGGTCTGATGTATTCTAAGAGGGAACTGTCCATATATTTGAATACATATCTCAGTTTGTCTAAAATATAACATTTTATAATTTTTAATCAGCAATTACATTTTTATATGAACATTTGTTTTAATGGACTATTAATAAAAGTTGTGTTTTATAAATATCTAACTCTCTTACCTCGTCTTGAATATGGGTTAAGGAATGTCTGGTCTGTATATTTATTTAATATCATGAATGGGAACTACTACTTTTCTTGCTCCCTTTTTTATATGTCTATACATATACCATTAGTAGTTATTTCCAGATTGAAGGGTACTCTCCCATAATTCTCTGGATTTACCCATTTTTTAGTATTGTGAGTAAGGCTGTCTATCCTCTAATTTTTTGGTGTATACTGTAAGTCATTAGCACATTAAAATTGGCATTCTTGCATAGGGAGAGGTACTAGGGAGAGGTTGCTCATGTGTCTTGAACATACAATGATTGTTTCATACCATTTTAATGCCACACAATGATATCTGCAAGTTACTACTTGCTATACCATGGTTTTAATTATGCCGACTTTTGTTGATAGTTATATATCTCTACTTTTTAATAGCTTATCCAGACTTGATGTAGCTGTCCTCCCCAGAAAGCTCATTAGTATACTCTGAAAGAGTAATGATAACTACTTGACAAAAAAAAATCAATACATGTAAGGAAGGTATTTGGTATAAAAAAAAATGCAATCCTTTAGATTGTAAGTAGCAAGTTTCCAATCTTCTAGGGTGCTTTGAGAAAAAGCACTTTCTATATAAGATTCTGAATGCACAATAGGGCACTCTGTGATGATCCAGAGGTAGGGGCTATTACTGCCCAGGGCCACCTGCTATAGACTACAGGTTAACTACCCACAAGGACTGTTGGCTTCTTGGAAATCTCTGCACCAGCACCCTGATATCTGGTTTCTGTATCAGTTAGGGTCTCTCCCTCAGGATCAGCACTTCCAGGAGTCTCAGTAACCTTCCTGTGGTAGTGACCAGGACAAGTTACTTGCAGGGTGGAGATAGGATCAGTATTGCAGCCACCAGGAGCAAATAAGAGATCATACCATTTCTATATGTCTCACCAGTGAACTGATTTATTTTTGGAAAGTCAAAAAGATTTATAGGGGCTAGATACAGAGAGGGGGGGGGGGTGTATACAACACAGCAATGAAGGAAGTGGCAGACACACACAGGATATTGGTATCCTGTCTGTCACCTGTGAACAATAGGCCAACCTCCAAATACACATAATGCTGTCTCCATGTCGGGTGGCCCAGAGCTCAAATAGAGTACATTAACTTTATCTTGCAAACAATGGGACAAAACAGATTACAATACAATGGAGGTGTTTATGCACATAGTCCAGTGGCTAGAGCCAAGCAGTCTGTCCTTTATGGTGGCTCAATGGGCTATGATCCAGGACCTGTAAAAGGGGTCTGTGACACCCTTCATCTTCTACAGTTTGTTACATTGTATTTTTCCTTGTTCTTATCCCCTGTACAGCGTTATGGAATATGTTGGCGTGTTACAAATAAAAGTTAATAATAATAATAATAATAATAACAAAAGGCTGTGCTTATTTTTTCCCACTTTCTAAAAACATATTATCAGGTTTAGTAAGTTATTTAAAAGACCACAGTAATTCAATTATTGCTAAAAGAAAAAATCCACCACTGAGCGAGCAGCAAGGTATTGTACAATATTTGTATTGAAATATGATACATTGTTTCTATGTTTCTTACCTCCTATTTTCTTCCTTATCCTATGCATTCTTCACTTAGGTGCCAGGTGCTGGGACACATAAGGATATATATATGCAGTTATTGAAGGCTTCCCTTTTGTCTCCTATCTTGTTATCTACAGTGGGGAAACATGACCTTCTTTCATTCACATTCTCTTTTCCTACCCACAGCTGGCATGTCTTATCCCCACAAAACCATTCTCCTATATATTCCCCCTAAATTCACCTCCCCCTAAATTGACCCTTTAAATAAAATAGGTTTTCTACAATTGCTCTATACTGAGATGCATGTACACAAAACCTGATGCAATCTTCTATATCATGTCAATCATAAGTTACCAAAGAGATAGCTCAAAAAAGACAAATTTCCATGGAAATCTCTAAACTCTAAGCGGTCTGAAAATTAAAAAATGTAATTACTCATTTATTAAAAAGAAAACGACTAATTAAAATAATTAAAACATTAGAATGGGTAAAGAGAGAGAATAACTTGTATATTATGGCATGATAGGAAAATGGACACCAAAGAAGTTAATATATTTGTATGATTGGTGCAGCTCCTCAACCCCCTCCTCAACCTCGCCATTACTTCTTTCACATTTAAGTCCACTTATCCATTGTAGCTCTATAGTCTTATTAAGATCTATTATAAGGTTTTGCTGTTATGTTGAATATCATAAGAAAATGTAAAAAATATATAGCAGACTGATTGCTCTATAATCTTTAGATCACCATGTATTTATATAGGCTGACAGCTCTGTTATAGTATATGTCTTGTAGAACATAATTTTATTTATACAGAGTAAGGAGCAACGAGCAAGTGTGGTGAGAGAAACCTGCACATCTGAAATGCAAATGTGGGTGCCTAGAAAACAATGCAACAAAAACCAATATGTATTTAATTGTACTTACTGTATACTGTACTCATTTTTATACTGTACAAGCTAAAAGATATCTAAGAAAAAACACTGCAAATTTGAAGTAGTAGATATTTTTGGTGCAACCTACTTTATAGTATGACTGAGTGTATTCTAAAGCCATATGTCAGTTAGTTTTCACAAATTTGCACATTCACTTTATGCTGAGCCAATTTAGTACATTTCACCTAAAACTTTATCCTTTCCAATTCTTGCCCCAGCTTCAGCATTATACTGTATGTAAACTACAATATTTCATCTAATATTTCCACAATAATAACTTAGAGTAAGAGACAGTTAGTAAACAAGATCTTGAAAAGTAATTTCTGTTTAGCAATATCAACATTAAACATACATAATCAAACATTAATTCAGATTTTATAAATTATAACTAATTATAAGTATGCTTTTTTATAGGTGGTTTAAATTTCTACTATATATGTGGCCACAGTTGTGTCTCTAATGCTAAACAATACTGAGGTGCCGGTGAATAAATGCAGAGCCTAAAGTAGTAATTAGAGAGCCTTAATTCCCCATATAAATCAGTTGTTGCAATCCATTCTCAACATCTGGACTATTACTTGAAAGTATAGCATCAATAGTGTTAAAGTTAGAATAGAAAATATCTGTAATGCCAGATTAGTGTGAATATTGCCGTTATATACACTTAATCCATGCAAGCATTTTCTTTGAAGGACTATGTACACATTAACAGCCTCATTCAATTGCTGCAATTTTGGGATCCAGGCTCGCAAATGAAGGTTGCAAGCTTCTTTGAAATTCAATTTGCTATTCAATCAGTTAATTGCTGCGAGCTGTGATCGATTGCGATTCTTAAAATTGCAAGTTACTTCCCTCCAAGCCTTTGATCTTTCACAGCTGCAAGAGCTGCTGCTGCTAAAACAGCAAATTGCTATTCAATTGTAAAAATTCTAAAGAATTTCAGTATATGTTTAATATTACAAAGTGTAATGCAAGTAAAACTGAATCACATGCTTGAAGTGAAATCTAAAATAGATAAAAAAAATAACACTGTAATTTTTGTACATTCAGCCATTAAATACAATTTTGCAACTGAATTTTGTTTTATTTAATAGAACTAGATGCACTTTTTGTATTCTTCACTTATTATAATGCTAACATACTTCTCTAAAACAACTAGGTTATTACAAGAAGACTAGGATGTTTCATTCAGCCTCTTTCATCTAAACTGTCAAAACATTGTTTTTTTTCTAAAAAATTAAATGAGGCCAATCTCCCTTTATATTATTGATTGTAACCTTATCCATAACAAGGTTGGATTTTGTCATCTTCGAATCGGATACTATACTTTTCTTGTAGTTCCAGACTAGTCCTATTCTCTTCCTTTATAAGAAGTAAATGGTAGTTTCTAACTTAGGTCTTCGTTGGTAGATTTTTCCTGACAATACTTGTCCCAAATACCCCATTAACACTGATTATTGTTAATTAGTTCTAATGCATTAAAGTCTTTCTCTACCACTCTATTCCGGTTTAGAACAGTTGTTATCTCATTCCAGGTAGGACTACTGTACATTGTTGTTTCCACGGTTTAGCTATTAACCACTTGGCAATCCTAAGAATGTGTATTATAAATGCTTGGGATATACGATTTAAATTTGGCGGCATTATGTGTAAAATAACCATTTGACTAGTATTTTTTACAAGGATATTAGAGATATTTTGGAAACAATTTACCCAAAAAGAGAAAAAGGACGGACACTTCCACCATATATGAAGTTGAGTGCCGTCGAAACCGCAACTCCTCCAACACAGTCTTTCTTCTTGTTTAGATGAAAATAGACTTATTTTTTCTGGCACATACAGTGGCTTGCAAAAGTATTTACCCCCCTTGGCATTTTTTTAATGTTTTGTTGCCTCACAACCTGGAATTAACATGGATTGTTTGAGGATTTGCATCATTTAATTTACAGAACATGCCCCCAACTTTGATGATGTTTTTTTTTTTATTATTGTGAAGCAAACAACAAATAGGACAAAATAACAGAAAAAGTCAATGTGTATAACTATTCACCCCCCGAAAGTCAATACTTTGTAGAGCCACCTTTTGCGGCAATTACAGCTCCCAGTCTGAAAGATGATTGGGCTGAATCTGTTCCCAATCTGGGCTGAAGCGCTTGCTATATTCCAAAGGAAAACCAGATAAAAACGAATATCCTCGGACCTCTATTATTTTGGTGTAATTTCTGATCCGATCTATTCTTCTTCTCGGTGGAGTAGTTAATCCATCTATCAGTTTTGTTCGTGAGGCTCTGTGATCTCACAAAAGGAGGATGCTGCTTCTCGTGATACACCGGCAACTATGATGCATCTGGGACTCTAAATATGAAAAGAAGGGAGGGGGGAGAGAGCGCAATAGATACTCCTAGTGCAGATCACTTGATGCCACTTGATGATAATCGAAATATAATCATATTTCTATAGACTCGTCTCTCACCTGTGATGACCTCAAGAATATGAGGTACTTCCAAATAGGGATAAACTTTTTTCCACTGGTGGATCCGTGATGGAAGTTTCCAAACTTCTAGATAGTCTCCGTTGTCTGACTCCAATGAGATATGCGGTAGAATAATATATTTTATGTCTCGAGACGATACTATGTGTATTGGTAAGATATACTGACTATACGCATTATGCTTCACTACCCTCTATATAGTGGTTGGCGTGTGTACTTCAATATACGTGTATACGTGCCCGTGTGATTTCTTATCCAATGGAAAGATATATTCACACCACTCTTTTCTTATGAAAAATATACAGTATATATATATATACTTTATTTAGCCATACAATATATCATGACTTACTGAAGAGTCATAGTGCATAGGGAAATAGATAAATAAAAATCACAAATACTAAATCTTTTTGTTAAAAAGTAATACAAAATAATAAAAAATAGGGTAGAAGACACTATGGTCTATGAATTATTATTGTAGTAAAATACTGAATGTGTGTGTTTGATGAATCAAACGTGTTTCGCTGCTCGTTTTTGCAGCTTACTCAGTGATATTTGTTCCTATTGTAAACACAAAATATTGAACCTAGAAGTGTGTAAGCTTCCTTTCCAATTTTTAATAAACTTCTTATTTGTTATGTTTTTTTTTTTTTATTAAATTTTTTCCTTTATTTTGTTTATAAATTGAAAAAAACATAACATGAATAAACATATAACGTTTGAAGTAATACAAATTGCAAACAGTCGAGAAGTTTGTTTCAGAGTTCCCTTACAACTAGATTTCAAAACATAGCATTCGTAACATTCAAACTTGGACCAGCCTAGAAACAGTACCTGAGGACCTAGACGGGTCCTACCCTAGCGGCCCTTTGTGTCGTTTTGTGCAGAATTTGTGCCTTTACTAATAGATGAGTGAGAGTTTTAGAAATAGAACTAACCTCCGAGAGTATCCCGCAGCGTCCAGGTGTCCCAGCAGGAGGCCCAGCGTCTGTATTTCCCGTCTACTTCGGCCGATAGTGAGCTCATGTTTTGTATGTATCCTATTTTTTGCCTCACCTCAGTGTTCGATGGAGAAGTGGCTTTCCAGTGTTTTGCGATAACACATCTGGCTGCTAGAAACACCTGACTGGTCAAGAACTGCTCATTTTTTGAAAGACCCCTGATCGGAAGACCCAGTAGGGCTTCGCTTGGGTTCTGCGCTAGACGTGTCCCCCATAGTTTTTGTAAGGTTTCATAGGTAAAATCACATGTTTGGCGAATTTTGGGGCATTCCCAGAGCATGTGTAGCATGGTGCCTTCATTGGGGCACCCTCTAGGGCAGCTGGCGGGGTATGCGGGATTTGCACGATGCAGCCTAGTCGGAGTGAGGTACCACCTCATTATTGTTTTATAGGCGTTCTCCTTAAGTGTTATGTTGAGAGAGACATTGTTTGCTTGTTTTAATATCTTACCCCATTCCTTGTCTTCTAACGTAACCTGTAAGTCTGTTTCCCAAGCTATTTGGTAGGGGAGTTTGGCGGGAGTATTGGTGTCAGAGAGTATTTTGTAGAAGGTAGAAATGTTACCTTTCCCCCCAGGGTTGTTGAGGAATCATCGTTCAGTTACTGATCTGTCCCTAAGACTATTTAACTTATTTGTGTGTGTGAGCACCTCGTTAACCCCTATCAGATTGAGCCATTCTTTGGGGGGTGCATTGATCGCGTTAACGGAAATTGGTAAGGGGAATTCTCTATTTATATCCCACATGTCCGCTACCACCGTTAGTTTATTGTCTATCCACCAGCTCATTTGGGTTTGTGGTGTAGACTCAACCATAAGATTTGGGGAAGGATTAGATGGTGATCTCCCAAAACATGTCTCTCAATTTCCACCCAAACAGGGTAGTTGTCTTTTTTATGCCAATTCGTCATTTGTGCTAATCTTGCAGCTGTGTAAAATCTAAGTAAATCTGGGAACCCCAACCCACCTTTTTGTTTTGGGGCGGTCAGCGTGGCTTTATTAACACCATGTAAAGTTATTCAGAGTTTTTTGTATTAATTTAATTTCCTTAACATTAATCGGTGTCGGAATCGTTCTGAATAGGTATAGGATTTTGGGGATGACATTCATTTTAACTGCATTAATCCTCCCTAACCAGGAAATATTAAGAGAGGACCAGTTGGTTATGTCTGCTCTTATTCTTTTGAATAGACGTGGGAAATTAACCTCATATATTTGATTTAGTGACTTTGGGATATTGATGCCCAGGTATGTTATAAATGTGGGAGCCCACTTGATGGGGAAATTGTGTTTTATGGATTCTACTAGCGCTTCAGGTAAGGTGATATTGAGAGCTATACTCTTGTTTGCATTGATTTTGAAGCCTGATATCTGGCCAAATTTCGCAAGGAGCTGCATAAGATTAGGGAGGCTGATTAATGGATCAGATAACGTAGTCATGATATCATCAGCAAAGAGACTTATTTTGTATTCTTTTCTACCCACTTGCAACCCTCTAACACTGGGGTGGTCCCTAATGGCTGCAGCTAAGGGTTCTATGCAAAATGCAAACAGTAGAGGAGATAGAGGACACCCCTGTCTTGTACCTCTGAAGATGTTGATCGGGAGGGATCTAAATCCTTGATAGCAAATAAACGCTTTTGGGGATTTATATAGGGCCATGACCCCTTTTAAGAATCCCTCTCCTAGTCCCATTTTTAAGAGCGTCGCCTCCATGAAGGGCCAGTCTATACGGTCGAAAGCCTTTTCTGCGTCTAATGATACCAACATTAAAGGCACTTTTACTTTGTGGGCCATGTCAATTACATTTAATATTCTCCTTGTATTATCGGGGGCTTCCCTCCCCGCAATGAAGCCTACCTGGTCCGGATGGATCACATCGGGCAGAAGTGGGGCAAGTCTGTTTGCTATGATTTTTGAATATAGTTTAACGTCTGTGTTAATCAGGGATATAGGACTATAACTACTGCATTGGGTACGGTCCTTGCCCTCCTTGGGGATGACAATAATTTTTGCTTCCAGGAATTCTGGTCTCATTTGTTCACCTGCTAAAAACCTGTTAAATAACCTCTGGACGTGAGGTAGTAAGGATACCATACAGTGTTTATAGTAATAGTTTGTGAATCCATCCGGGCCAGGGGCCCCATGCGCTTTGGAGTTGTTAATTGCTTTTTTTATTTCTTCAGAGGAGATGGGGCGTGCTAGGGTTTCAGCTTCATTTGCTTTAATTTGTGGGAGGTTGATAGAGGCGAGAAATTCCTCTATATGTTTCTTGTTAGGTTGGGTCCCAGAGTGGGTCGGGGCAGTGTATAGTTCTGTGTAAAACTTTTGGAACGTTCCAGCTATGAGATCTGGTTTGAATACAGGGTTATTTGCCGCGTCGGTGATTTTAGGTATATATGTGCCAACTCTCTGTGCCTTAAGTCGCCTGGCTAGCATACTGTCTGGTTTATTTGTGCAGCCGAAGAATTTAGCTTGCGTCCTTTGCAGAATGGATACCATTTTTTTTCTCATTACCTTGTTTAATTTCTGTTTGAGCCCAAGAATTTTGGTATAGATTTGTACATTGTTATGTTTAGCGAACTTTGCCTGTAAATCCGAAATCTCTAGATTCAATTTTGAAATCTGAGCTCAGTCTGCTTTCTTGGCTGCCGCCCCTAGCTGTATGCAGATTCCCCTGATCACCGCCTTATGTGCTGCCCATACTCCTGCTTCATCTACTTCTGTGTTTAATTTGAAGTACTCAATAATTGCTTTGTTTATTTTTTTGTTCATTTCTACGTCATTGAAGAGGTGAGGATTAAGGGACCAGTTGGGAGACCGACCTTTTGGTGCTATGCCCGAAAGGGCAATTTTAATCAGCTCGTGGTCCGACCAGGAGATAGAGTGAATGGAGGCTGTCGTTAGGGCTGTTTGTCATATGTTGTTGAATTAGGAGGTAATCTATGCGTGAGTGAGATTGGTGTCTTGCGGAGTAGAAGGTATATTCCCTGTCTAGCGGGTTCATTATTCTCCATGAGTCTACCATGCAGTTAGAACTTAAGATCGATTTAAATGCCTTGGTTGCAGTGGGGGTGGAATATGGCGCGGGGGGAGGTGATCTATCTTTACTCGGATCTAGGACGGCATTCATATCCCCTCCTATTATCCAGATTGAGTTTTCCCAGCTTGTAATGAGATTAGATATTTTATGGAAAAATTTTGCTTGGTCAGTGTTTGGGGCATACAGATTGAGGAAAGAAACTTTGTGTTCCTGGATAGTGCCGTGGACTGCTAGGTATCTCCCTTCAGCGTCTTTTTGTGTGCGAGTATGGCGGAAGTTAAGTTTATTGTGAAATAGGATTGACACCCCTCTTTTCTTTTCACTCGCTGTCGAGTGAAAGGTTTGTTTAAATGCCTTCCCCCAGTACTTTGGGACCGCTGCTTTCTTAAAGTGTGTTCCCTGCAGCATTATTACGTCCGCCCCCAGTCTTGTGTAGTCTTTAAGGGCTATACCTCTCTTAACTGGTTCGTTTTAAGCCTTGAGTGTTGTGTGTAATGATGTTAATGCTCATGACTCACCGTAGCCTCAGGCTCAGGCACCGCCCAGGTGTGGGGTTAGATGCTGAACTTTCCTTGGGAGCTTCCTTAGGACTGTGGACCTCCTGCTGGGACCACACCGGAGCCTCGCTAGATCCAAATGGACCTACCTCCTCCGGGAATTGGAGCACAGCGAAAAATGGTACGTTAGATAGTGAGAGCTGGCGTCAGCTATCCTAACTTAAAGCTTGCTGATCTCTAGTCCTATACAGAAAAGATTTTACTTGTACGGTCTGGCTAGTAGCTGATACGTTGTTGATCTTATCTCTAAGAGTCTTTAAGTTATTGTTAGAACATTATCTTAAAAGGGGAGGACCAAGGGAAAGAGAGGAATAAGTAAAAAATGGGAAAAATAAAGAAGAAAGGAAAAGGAAGGAACTTCTAGCTCTCTAAGTAAATCTAGACTAATGTTCGGACAGTCTAGACTCACCTATGCTAGGTAAAAGTGAATAGCAGCTGTTGTAAATTAACACACTTAACTAAGTAACTTTGGTGGTAGGGAAAAAAAAAACTACCTACAGGAGAACAACTTCTGGCTTCCTTAACCACTTGGTGAATCCAGTAGTGTTACAAGGGAACACTGAGTGGATTCGCCCTTCATGTAAACTTAACAAAGGTGAAAAGCCCATAAGGGACACTATGAGTCACATAAATCTTTTTATAAGAGTGTGACGACTCTTGTCTGTAGCTACCATTAACTAGGAAATTCTAAGCAGTTGTCTTAAGTGTAAAACAGAGTACCAAAAAAGTTGTTAGACAAGATAATATATACTGTACAATGAAGAAACAAAACGGTCTTAGAGGTTTGAAGCCTCTCTGTGTCTGTTGGTCCCTCTGTCTGGAGGTCTGCCGGTCAGAAGGTTCGGGGTTCTCTGTCGGAACTTGGAGTCTTGGCTTCTTTCTCGTACTGGGCGGGTGCCTGATGGGTCTTTGGCGGCCTCTGGCAGCTGAATGTCCCATGAGGATAGCAGGTTGATTCCTTCCTCCAGGGATTTTATGTGGAAAAATTTGCCATCTCTTGCAATGGACAGTCGAAACGGGAAGCCCCAAGAGTATTTCCACCCATGTGAGAGAACACTGTCCAGGACGGGTCTCATCTTCCTCCTTTTGGCTAGCGTAAGTTGAGAAATATCCGAGAATATGCTGGACTGCTGCCCGTCAATGGCCGGGATTCCTGCTCTAGAGGCTCTCATAAAAAGGTCTTTTGTTGTATAATAGTGGAAGCGGGCAATAATGTCTCTGGGACGATCTGGCATCGTGGACCGGCCACCCAGTGCTCTGTGCACCCGGTCTAGACGGTATTGTTCAGAGTTCATGTCTGGTAGGAGGAGTTCACACAGCTCCAGCAAATATAGATGGAGATCAGTCACTGACTCCGGGACATTACGTAGTCTGACGTTCTGCCTCCTTGAGCGATTCTCTAGGTCCTCTTGAACAGATTGCTGAGATAGTTGTTCCTCTCTCAGGGCTGTGATATCAGCCTCCAGCTTGCTGTGTGCCTCTTTGAGGTCATTATATTTTTCCTCTAGTGTAACAGTCTTGGAGTCCACTTTTATTATTTCGGCTGATAGGTCAGCTGCCACCTTTTGGATCTCAGCTTTGACTTCTTCGCGGAATGATAATATCAGGTCTTTCAGATCCTGAATATCGCTCTTGGTGCTTGGGGCTGAGTGTTCCATGGCTGTTGGTGTGGGAGTTTTTACTGACCCTTGGTCTTTTTGCTTAGAAGGTGGAGAGACCTTTGGAGCGTAATAAGATTGTATACTCTTAGAGCTCTTGCGAGTGGCCACTCCAGCCATATCCTAAGGGGTATGTTGTCGTCACTTTTCCTTATGCCAGTGTCCCTTTGAGGTGGGCTTTTAGGAACTCTTACATCTCAGATTATGGTGATTCTGTTTTGTAAAGAGGGGGTCTTGGTGATGAGTATAGACGGTCTGTTGTGTTGCTACACCTCCTCTCAGGCTTGTAGTCATACACTGTCAGACCTATACAATTCTGTGGGTCAATGTGTAGTTTCTCTATTGTCCACCTGGGGTCAGTGTCTGCTTGCTGAGAGTTCAGAGTCAGGGATCTGCTTCTGAGCACAAAAGCCTCTGAGACAAACTTTTGCTTTGTTTGAAATTCTCTTTGTGGACAATAATATGTTTTATAGTGAGGTTATAGACAGTTCTCTCATCAAGGCTGGTGTTATAGCAGTTGCAATCTTTTCTGAAAGAGGTGGGCACACTTCTTCTAGGCCTGCAGGTTTATTGAACTGAATCCCTTTGGTGCTGTTTGTGGGAAAGTAGCAAAAAGTCCTGCATAAGCATTAGCTGGTAGGTTGTAGTTATCCAATAATTGTTGCAAATGGAGGGGATTCTTGCCAAAAAGTTAGAGTTCCTGTAGTTATATTCTTTGTGCAGCTGGGACTATATGGAGATGGTGTTATATTATGTTGTGTCCAAGTGAGTATTTGCATGGGCTTATGTGCCTGTCTCAGTGGAGTAGGGAAAATGGCTGCCACCCAGACTCCAGACTCCTTCTCCCCCAGCCCCTCTGTACTCACATTTTCCCTGGGGGTTGTTGCCAGGTTAGCTTCTGTCAGGGTTCCTCTGGGTTTCTCACTTTCCCCAGATGAAAGCCCCTGGTTGCAGGTTTATGAGGCAGTTGCAGGTCACCAGGATTTTTCAAGCTTTTTAATCCTTGTTTATAGGAGCTGAGCTGTCTTGCTGCTGCACTCTTCCATTGCTGGCACCTCCCCCCTTATTTGTTATGTTTTTGATTTTGATTGGAGACTCTAATGGGGTCTCTATGTGTAGAGTACTATCTTCCTCACCCTTATGTGTAAAAGTTGTGAAAGATGATGATAATAATAATAATACTAAAATATTAAAATCAAGTGTGTAATTTTAAACTGGAGTGTATATAATAAAAATATATGAGAATGTCTCTATCCACAGACAGTGGCAGCTGGTGACTTTTCAAGTTGGAGGGGCGACAGGGCGAAACATAGCCACTCCCCTTTTTCAAACCACACCCATTTTATAACTCCTCCCCTGACATCATAATGACCTTTATAAGCCCCGCCCAATGACCTTATACTTGTGAAGCCCATTGAAATGCAGAAATGTCAAGAAGTAAAGTAACAATGTGTTAAATTCATTGGTATACAACATAGATTGAAAAAACTCATGTGACAAGACTACAGCAATATCATAATTGCACCTATACGTATTAACAGAAAAATTAAAGGATTGACACCTACCATTAGTCGGGTCTTCTTCTCAGGGTATTCACGTTCAGTAAGTTGACCAACGAGTAGAAACAAATCTGCAGCCACATAGGGTTTGCACCTGGGGTTGAAAGAAAACAAGCAAATCAATCAGACCATTCAAGAACAAAACCATACTTAAAAAACATTAAACGACCAAGTGGAACCATATAGGCCTCAAACATACCTTAGAAGACCAAGTGTGACCATAGGCCCCAAACATACCTTAGAAGACCAAGTGTGACCATATAGGCCTCAAACATACCTTAGAAGACCAAGTGGAACTATATAGGCCCCAAACATACCTTAGAAGACCAAGTGTGACCATAGGCCCCAAACATAACTTAGAAGACCAAGTGTGACTATATAGGCCTCAAACATACCTTAGAAGACCAAGTGTGACCATAGGCCCCAAACATACATTAGAAGACCAAGTGAAACTATATAGGCCCCAAACATACCTTAGAAGACCAAGTGTGACTATATAGGCCTCAAACATACCTTAGAAAACCAAGTGTGGCCATAGGCCCCAAACATACATTAGAAGACCAAGTGGAACTATATAGGCCCCAAACATATCTTAGAAGACCAAGTGTGACTATATAGGCCCCAAACATACCTTAGAAGACCAAGTGTGACCATATAGGCCTCAAACATACCTTAGAAGACCAAGTGTGACCATAGGCCCCAAACATACATTAGAAGACCAAGTGGAACTATATAGGCCCCAAACATACCTTAGAAGACCAAGTGTGACCATAGGCCCCAAACATACATTAGAAGACCAAGTGGAACTATATAGGCCCCAAACATACCTTAGAAGACCAAGTGTGACTATATAGGCCCCAAACATACCTTAGAAGACCAAGTGTGACCATATAGGCCTCAAACATACCTTAGAAGACCAAGTGTGACCATAGGCCCCAAACATACATTAGAAGACCAAGTGGAACTATATAGGCCCCAAACATACCTTAGAAGACCAAGTGTGACTATATAGGCCCCAAACATACCTTAGAAGACCAAGTGTGACTATATAGGCCCCAAACATACCTTAGAAGACCAAGTGTGACCATATAGGCCTCAAACATACCTTAGAAGACCAAGTGTGACCATAGGCCCCAAACATACATTAGAAGACCAAGTGGAACTATATAGGCCCCAAACATACATTAGAAGACCAAGTGTGACCATAGGCCCCAAACATACCTTAGAAGACCAATCAGCACTGTATAGGCCCAAACCAGTGGATCTTGGGATTCAAGAAAACAACAACATTTAACTTCTGTTTAGACAACACAATAATCAATGTCAAACAAACACGTTGAATTAGCATATGGATAACCATATGAGCAGTAACGCCATGCCAAGACTTCAACAATTGTTACTGACCATTTACAACACCTTTCATAGCTCCTTCAATATGCACACCCACACACCATTCATACTTTACTTACCACTAGTTATTTTTGGTAGTGAGGTGGTGCCATTTCTGAGAACTTAACGTACCCTTGAAGGTGCCTCCAATTCCTTCAAACCAATGCATTCAACCGCTACAGGGCCATGGTGCTTTTTAAATACCTTTTTATCCTCTTCAATGTGGAGAAGCATCTTTCTGGTTCTTTAGTAGTCTTCGGTGTTGTAAGCAGGATTCCTTATAGCTTCACTCACTCTGTTAAATTATGTAGATTAAATTGATGCTAAAGTTGCTGCAGAGCAACAGCACTTGTACAGACATGGAATTCTTGCTTCCCGTACACAAGTGACAGCTACCCTTGGAAGTGCCTCCAATTCCTTCAAACCACGCCAAGGCTTGTTGCTGACCATGCACACACCTTTCATAGCTCCTTCCATATGCACACCCACACACCGTTCATACTTTACTTACCACTAGTTATGTTTGGTAGTGTGAGGTGGTGCTGCTTAACGCAGTTTATCTTTGCACACCTTGGGGGTATGCATTCTTCTTTGCTTCAATCACTTGTATTTAAATTTTGCACGGCGATCTTTCAAAGAACAAAACTTCTCAATGGTTTTTTCATTGAAGTCTGGGATCTCGGAAATCAGTTGCTTTTCTATTGAGAGCATCGCCAATGCATTCAACCGCTCCAGGGACATGGTGCTTCTTAAAAGGTTTTTATCCTCTTCAATGTGGAGAAGCATCTTTCTGATTCTGCATTGGTCATCGGTGTTGTAATCAGGATTCTTAATAATTTTACTGTCTCTGTGAAATCATTCTGCAGATTAAATTGATGGAAAAGTTTGTGCAGAGCAACAGCACTTGTACAAGTATGAAAATCTGTCTTCCCATACAGAAGTGACAGCTCAGTGCGTAATTGTTCCTTCTTCAGTATTGGATATGCTTGCACGGTGTCTTCCAGAGCTTGGGTTGGAAAGCAAGTGTTATGGGTTTTATACAAGTCACTTTGAACAAGTTTGGCACTGACTAGGTGATTTGAAAATGAAAAACGTTCTTTTGCATGAACCACCACTATGTCACATACCTCTCTTGAAAGTTGTCTCAAGGTTGAGATCTCTGCACTCCGTCTGTTGACTGTTACATCGCTCTGCAAACTTGCTTCTATCTCTTCAACAGAATTACGGATTTTCTGGATGCTGGCGACAAAGTCTTCTGTGACTTTTTTGATATAAACAGTATCCGTGTCTCGCTTCTGAAGCTGACTATAGAGGATGTCAACATGTGGCATTATTAAATGAAATAATTTAAGGAAGTAAAGGAACTCCCTGTCTTCCAGCATTCCAATGAAACCTGCGGCTTCACGTATAGATGTTGGATCAAAGTTAAGACATGCTTCAATTGTCTGGAAACACTCAAGTAGCACATCTCTGTTCTCGTAGATCACCTTCACGGTCCTACCGTTGAAGTTCCATCGTGTCGGTGCACCTCTTGGAAGTCTTCTACCAACTACCTCATCCAGAACTCCAGTCCTTTTTGGAGAGCGTGAAAAAAAAGATTGGTATGCCGCCTATGTTGGAAAAAAAAAACTCGAACTCTTCCAATCCTTGAAACTGCTTTCTCCATTATTAGGTTCAGTTGGTGAGCATAGCAATGGACGTAGTGTGCGTTCGGGTACACGTCTTTTATTTTTCTTTGAACTCCTCCTTGATCTCCACGCATCACACTGGCACCATCGTAGCTTTGAGCTATGAGTTTCTTCTTGTCTTCTGGCTCTGGGAGAACAGTATTCAGTGTTTCCAGCACAACAGCAGCAATCGAGTCTGCATCCGTTGATTTCATTTCCGTGAAGCCATTAAATCTTTCCACCACTTGATGCTTCTTGTCAATGTAGCGATAGACTACAACGCACTGTGTCCTAGCGGAAATATCGGTTGTTTCATCCGCTTGGATTGCCACAAACTGGGCTTCCTTAAGCTCTTGGGAATCACTTCCTTAATAACTTCATGCATGCAGTCCAGTAGCTCATTCTGCACGGTTTTGGACGTGCCCTTAAACACAGTTGCAGTCTTCAAATGCTGTTGCATTGCACTATCAATACTGCCAACCAAATCCACCAGGCCCCTAAACACTCCTGGATTTAGCGATGTTTCACTCTCGTCGTGTCCTCTTAATGCCAGTTCAAAAGCGCCACAAAAGCGAACACAATCAATTATCTTGGAAAGGATGTTACCGGTTCTTAGCCACTTCTTCGTTGTGTTTTTTTTTTTTTTTTTTATAATAACATTTTTATTGAAAGGAATACAGAATAAAGACAGGCATTAGGTACATTAACACATAGGATTGTCTGTAAACATATATACCTGAAATCAAATTTCTAGCCTATCCTTTCCGTTTTTTT